>JAAAKG020138679.1:0-12572 GCA_010014905.2 Druon quercuslanigerum
AAAGAGCCTCGGTGGCTCAGTTGGTTAGACGCTAGGACTTCACCTCAGAGGTCCCCGTGCAAAACTATTCTAAATATATGAAAATCCAACTCTAACCAAGAATGTCTTCGACACGTTGGACTGTAACCACCTTAAGACTGTGACAATATAATAATAATAATAAAGGCGCTTCAAATGGCTGGCAAATCCGCTAGGGGCAAACTAAATCTGAACGAAAATGTCCTTTTTGTTGTTGTTTTTTGATTTGGAAAATTGAGTGTATTTTTTCGCTTGAAGGTCTCGCGCGAGCTATACAGAAGCAGGGTAGTATAGTGCTTGTGAGGGGCAGGAGCGGAAAGCGAGGGACTCCCCGGAAGAAATCAGGAACTTCACCGTTTAGACTTAGTTAGCCCCTAGCGCATTTGACAGCCGTTTGAAGCGCCTTAATGTGTTGTCCTGATCAGCGAAGCAGAAAGCAGGTAAAGTGGTTTTCGAGCTCGGATCTTCCTTTGGGCGATCCTAGCGACAAAATGAAAAAGTAAAATCCATTACGATTCAAGTCGGCTGGTAATGAAATTCCTACTGCGACCGACACTGATACATGCAGGGGCAAACACACCGTACCCAAAAAGTAGGGGCCCCTACGCAAGTAAGTGGTGAATTCTTAAAAGGTACAATGTTCGGTCACTTCCTCCTTAAGTAGTACCTTGTACATTATTTGATAATATACAAATTCTCTGTATAAAATGTCAGATTTTACAATCATGCAGAATATCAATAATCAATGTCGCCCAATTTCCTCCGAAAAATAACAACACTTCGGGGCTGATTGCACAAAAAGGTTTCACATTTTAATTTTTAAAAAATATATTGAAATATGAAATTTAATTGCGCGCCCGGCCGCGGAACTACTAATTGAACAGTAAGATTTACATTGATGAAATCAGTTAATTTTAAAAGGTTATATATCGCATAAATTCTGGTCTGGTTTTAAATGTATTTAATTTAGAAATTAGATTTGAAAAATTCAAAAACTCGACGTTTGCAGACTTTTGTCTTCTCCGAGTGTTCCGCAATCCATATATTTCGACATTTTGACAGTGCTTGACCGGACTCGTCCTTGGTGAGAATGGCTCACGACCTTTGGGTTGCGCTCTACTCAAATGATATGCATAGCGGAATTTCAAAAAATATATTCTTTTATTAAATAAAATCACCTTTAATGTATTTTTTTCGGTACATTTTATTAGGTTTCAAAACCAACAAATATTTTATTTCGATAAAGATATTTTTTCGACTCTCACAATTAATTAATATTCTATTGGCGTTCTTACTACTATTTATATTAGTTATTATTATGAAATAACTTATTCATGAGTTAAAATTCAATAAATTCATTGATTAATAAAATTTTTACTAATTATATTGGTAAATATTATGAAATTTTGAAACTGATTTAATTAGTAAAATTTCTATTAAGCCAAAATAAGAGTACTGATATCATTTTACTTTACAATGTAAAAGTGTGAAGGAACAAACTATGTTTCTTATGAGCAATTTATTATTACGAAAGGAAATGTTCCATGCAGGCATGATGAAGAAAATGGTATACAATTGCAAAACATTCTAATTACTAGAGCATCTACAAAAAAGGCGGCAGCTTACCGCCCTCATTTCTTAAGTTAATCCAGGCGGACCGAAGGAATCGACAGGAGCCTCTACAAAGTACCTTAACAGACTTCACTGAGTTCCACTTCGGTTCCTTCTTAAAAAACTCAAAAAAACATCAAGATCAACTTTTAAATTGTTGAAATTCGGGTTCTACGTTAAAATTTCCATTAGAAACTCACGTAGTAATCGCAATACTTGTTTTTGCAGCGTTAAAAATTTAACAAAATGTCATTTCCTTCTACTGAAGATGACTTCGAGCGCATCCATAATAGCTCAATAGCATGTTGCGCGCGAATTTTAAAAATAAAATTCTAAATTGTGAAATAAATGTAAATAAATAAATACATATATATATATATATATATATATATATATATATATTAATTAAATTAACGTAAAAAAAGAAGCCAATATTTTAAATTAGCAAGTAGATTGTAAGAATTTTGTTGGAGTCGTTGAATTTTTACGCAGCGAGTACAAACCTCAAGGAGCTTGCGTGACTGCTCTCACTTGCATCGCAGTGTTGTTGTCTGAGGTTTCCACTGTGTGGCGCTAGCATGCAGACAAAATTCCTAAAGTTACCAACAGAACGCTTATTAACTGCTACTAAAAGAAGATGCACTTGAAGCCGCCTTTAGCCCATGTAAATAAAACGTATTTTATTTTTAAAAGTTTTTATCGCTGAAAGAAAAAGTATTGCGATTACTCCGTGAGTTTCTAATGGAAATTTTAATGTCGAATCCGAATTTCAACAATTTAAAAATTGATCTTGCTGTTTTTTGAGTTTTTTAAGAAAGAACCGCAGGGAAACTCAGTGGGGTCTTTAAGGGTACTTTGTAGAGGTCCCTTTCGGTTCCTTCGGTTTGTCAGGGAACACAGATCTTTGTAATTGATACAGTTCCCAGTAACACTTCCGTATAGGTTCCCGATCAAACTTTTTTCAAAAGGTCAAAAAAGCCCCCTGGTTACAAATATTTTGGTTAGTCTCAGATCACAATTCTGAGGTTTAATTTTGAATCAAGAAGATGAATTTGAAAGCAAAGTAATGAATCTTTATTGGAAAAATGACTTATTAACCCAATTTTTAAATATTCAAGAAGGAATATTAATAATCCAAACAGAAAAATGTATGTTCAACGAAACAGTAGACTTTTTAACCAAAAAGAATCCTATTTTAAAAAGTATTTTTTATCTTAAAGAAACTGCATTACATTTCAACAAAATAGTGAACTTTTTAATACAAAATATGAATTTTTAAAGAATTATACTCTACCGTACAATTCGAATTTTAAACGAACCAGTTGTATTTTTTAACAAAGTTGTTCAACATGAAATCAAGTAGTTGAATTCGCAACCGAGAAGATTAATTTTGTAGCAAAAAAAATTTTTGAATGAAATTCATGATTTTCCAACTGAAAATTTTTATTTTTATACGAAAAACACGAATGTGGGTCCAACTTTTTAAATTTTGGGGCAAGAAGAGAAAACAGTTGTGTACCAAAAAAGCCGGATTTTCAATAAAGTACGTGAATTATTAACCAAATTGTTGAGTGAGGTTGAATTTTTAACACCAATGAGATGATTTTACAACTAAAGTTATAAATCTTTAAGGGGGAGTCGGACAATAATAGAATATAAAAAAATACAAGAATATATTAAAATACTTTTTAAAAAAAGAGATGGATTGATGCTTAACGAAACATTTGACTTGTCAGCCAGAAAGGATACTTTTTTTAAATTTTCAATTTTTAAAAGAAGGTTGATGAAGTTTTGACAAGATAGTGAAATTTTCAATACAACGTATTAATTTTGAAAGAATAAGAATGATTTCAGACCTAAACATTGTGATATTATTATCTTTCGAGATGACAGATAAATAATAGTATACCTTCGGCGCCAAGTTTCAGGATTTGTAACGTCAAACAAAAGAAAATGCTTAGGGCGCCAGATCTCTTGTAGATCAACTTAATTCAACAGAACATAACCCAACGTAAGATAAAGTTATAACCAGCGTTTTCTTGGCCAACCGATTATTGAATTGAATTAGAACTTTCTCAGTCAACAAATTCAATTAATGGAACATAATATAATTAACGTAAGATAGTTCTTAACTCTGAAACAAAATGTACTGGAATTTTTACTCAGCTAGCTCAGCTTAACGCATTTTGGTAGAGGGGGTGGTTCTTATCGTTAAAGGTTCCCTAAATTAATAAATAATCACTCAAAGGATTAGTTTAAAAAGGTTTCACAATGCATTTATTCAGAATTATGAATCAATATAAATCAAAAGTTAGGGTTAAATTTATAAACAATAAAACAACTCAAATCAGAATTTCTTAAAATATATGAACAAAGATAAAGAATCTAAAATCTAATAACTAACAATTAATGTTAGTGAAATGCATTTTAGGTTATGTAAGAAATCAGCAAAAAAAAAGGGCTCATTGAATCACAATCTTTGGGAAAAATCAGATTCAGGGACTCACATTTCAAATAAATGGGGAAAACATCGGCAATAAGGGACAAAATCAGCAAAAATGCACACAAACAAATAAAATCACAAACTCAGCAAAATAAATCGGTAATATAATGAAATCGAAATGATGGTGAAACTCTGTGATCACGGGCTCGATACGAAATTTAGCACCATGGCAAGATAGATCAGCTTAAAGTAAATAGCACGTAAACAGAGGTTTTGCCATAAGAAACAAGAAAACTTTAACGGCTAAATCCTTGAACACTTCCTCGAGACACACGTGTCAACGCGAACAAGACAACCATGCAGCTTCGAGGATCACCGTCGGGAAGAGTTGGAATGAGGACGAGTGACGCTCCGCGCTAATATAAGTAGCTTCATTCAGGCGGCCAGTTTGACTGAGCTCGCCGCTTATTGGCTGGAAAGTTACACAGGAAAGTATCGCAGTTTGCCATGTGGCGCGAAATGTGGAAAACTACAAAATGATTTCTCGCCTATTTGCCAAGTTAATATATGAATATTGTGACCCTCGAGTTTCAGGGACAATCCTGAAACTAGGCAAATTTTCTATCTCCTGTGTAAGTCCTCTGAAAAGATGCCTTTCACAGGATGAAGTTGAGAGCGCAAACTCCGACGACTCCCACTCGTACGATATTGCGTAAGTCTGGGAGAGCGTGGGCGTGAGAGAGTATAAAAAGGGACGCAAAAGCGAAAATCGAGAGATAGGATCTCGCAGCTGCAAAGCTCGGATGGCTAAGGGCAAAAATTGAAGGAAGGGTCTGAGGATTTATCCTCTTACTCTCCCATTTGAATACCCCCTAAAGTCGGAGGTTATTGAGAACATCTAGTTTCACTGAAACTAGCTGTTTAAAGTATCCTTTTAGGAAAGAAACTAAAAGATCTAACTGGGTTGATCAATCGCCCAAGTTATTTGGAATAAAGAGGACTTTCTTTTGACGTACAGGCTACTCGAGAATTTTCTCGTGCGAATCGTATTTTTATTCTCTTGTTGTGAATCTCCGAGCTAACAGAAAATATTAACTCCGGGGTAATTTAGCTTCCTTTTTTGAATTTATAAAAATCAGTCCTCCCTGAGAACAATATTTTGTATTTTTGTACTAGCACCTTCTATTGGTCGCTCAATTTCTTTGGATTCTCCTTGAGAATATCGCTTGTAAGCGTAAATTTTGTCTTTAAATTCTCCACGAGAATAAAACTATAAAACTTACATTGTTTTTATGATCGAACGATTTATATTTGCGGTCGATGTTTATGGTCTACCGAAACACTCGCCTAGATAAATAGAATCGTTCTTTTATAGCATCCCAATTTTTTTATTCTATTACTACCTAGTTGGGCGAGTCTACTCCCCAAACTATTTTGGGTATAGAAGCGAGTGAATGCATGCGACGAAGACCTCTGAGTTTATTACAGAGTTTAAAGTGAAATTCTCTTAAAAGGGACTCGGAGTCCAGATTTTGACAAACTTTCCGAGAACGGAAATAGAAAATTTTATGGTTGACTCTAGGACGAACTGCTAACCGCCAGCGTTCCCAAAAATCTGTACCTCGGTCGCTCGACCCCCCGTTGCGTTGAGTGACACTCAACTCGAGCCTCAAGTTCTTATGCACCAACCTGGGTTTTACAATCCTCTTGTAGGATGGTCTTGCCTGCAGTCAGGCTGTAATAATTAAGGATTATAATAAACGGTATTTAGGATTAAGATTCACACCGTTCAGGTGCAATTTTTATTAGGCTGTAGACGGACTGATGCCACCCTAATATTGAGAAGGTCAATGACCTAAATGTATTGTAGCATTTTTGAATTCTTTTATTTTAAAGTGTGAAAATTATGATATTTGCTTTTGCATCTCCGTGATCACAATAAATAAATTTAAAAGGTTATGTTTTCCAAAGAATCTTATAGAAGAGCAGCGAGCTCCCTTTAATCAATTTGATTTCGATATATCTGATTATAGCAAATATCTTTGATTAAATTATATGACTTAAATAACAAGCGTTTATCTCATATTTTTACACTCCGTGTGTACTTTAGCTCAGGGCTTAGTTGAAAAATGTAAAAAGACCTCAGATTAGCTTAGTTGTTTTAAATAAACATTTTATTTATAAATAGGAAAAAGAATCTTATTCGTCTCTCCAGAGATCCCCTTTTTCTTACTTTTTACAATTAATTAACATTATCCGATGCTAATCTATTGATTACATCCTCTTAGTTAACTTAGCTTAAATTTTACGATTATTATTACAATAACCTACAAATTGGCGAAGTTACAATATATATTGTTCTATGACTGAAACGAAGTCTTTCCTCTTCGACAATATTTTAAATTAATGTATTTCAGGCTCACTAGGCAATAATATAGTTTTTGCACGGAACAGAAAATTAATTCAAATCGCAGTATTTCGGGCCTGGGCTACAGAGGTCTTACTAGCTATGCTGGAGATTGAATAAGAATCCTTCTCAAACGATGATGACGCAATGCCCAACGCAAGAAGAATCACCAAGACGAGGTAGAGATGGTAGTTGAAAAAGGTATCAAGCGAATTTCTCGGACGTGTCCTTAGATGTCGATGGTCCTTTATTTTCCAGATGATGTTGATCTCCGAGAAAATAATACAAAAGAAAAGAAAACGAATCAGCCTTAAATATAAATAATAAGATACAAAACGAATGAGTCTTGGAGCGTCTGTGATCCTAGAAGTGCCATATTTTTAAATAATTACGAAAAATTTATTTTGCACCATAAAAGAACAATTTTTAACTAAATATATAATCTATCAACTGTATACGGGGTGGGATAAAAAAATAACGAGACTTTTCGTTTTCTGCCAATAATATCTATTTATTCGTGAATATCAATTTTGTCCCCTTCAAATTAGTCCACTTTGGATATAATGCACCTGTTCCAGCGCGTTTTCCAATTTTCAAAGCACATTTAAAAATCACTTTTCGATATGGCATTCAGCTGCTTCACCGATTCTACTTTTATCTCACCGATTTCTTTAAAACGTCTTTTTCTCATGGATTTCTTCATCTTTGGAAACAGGAAAAAGTCAAAGGTGGCTATGTTCGGTGAATACGGTGGCTGTGACATCCATACGGTGTTGTGTTTGGCAAAAACTCACGAACAAGCATTGAGGCATGAGCAGGTTGCATTATAGTGGTGAAGTCGCCATCACTGACTTTGCCACAAAATTGGTCGTTTCTTCGAATGACTTCACGCAAACGACGTAAAACTCCTACATAAGATTCATTATTGACCGTTTCAACTTTAGATAAGAACTCGTAATCACGAGAGGATACTCTAAATTTAACAAAAAGAGGATAGTCAAAATTTAACGAAAGGGGATAATCAGAATTCACTAGAAACGAGTAATCAATTTACCACAAAGAGTTAGTCACAGTTTATCAGTTGATTTAACCAAAAGGGGTGATCATAATTCTATAAAAGGGAAAGATATAATCCAATAAAAGTGGACGCCAGAATTCGCAAGTTAGATGTAATAAACTTAACCAAGAGGGTCAAGCACTATTTAACAGAAAACATGGTCGGCATTTCGTCAAAACGGGGTATTCATAAAAAGGGGTATGCTCAAAATTAATGGTATGGTCAAAAACATATCAAACAAGGGTAATCTCCAAGTCAGTACAAATTACATCAGGCAAAATCAGATTATCATTACAACGGTCATCAAAATAGAACTACGATGTACAACATGTAAAAGATGAATAATATAGACATTCAAAGCACGAAATTGATCACAGAAAAACATATCATGGCATTAAAATAAACAGCGAATAATATCAATCATGACTAAAAAACGAGAAATCCACAATAATATACCAAAAATCCATATTTTTGGGTTGGTAAATTCTGTAAAGTAATTACTTCAATTCATAAGCTTAACTAGGAACTTAACATTGACTCTAGTGATAGGCCCAGTCATTGAGCAACGCCTTGAACACGAGCCATCTAATTTTCCTTAAATCTGACCACACAAAAACAGAATCAATCAATCAAAAAAAAAGAATCTGTAATTCTACATTATAACAAACACGTAAAAGCAAAATTTCCTCAACAAAATTAATACTACAAAAGGTAGGGCCACATGTTGAGCAAATCCCCTCCGACTGAGTCTATTTAAACATAGAGTCTTACCATGGAATTCGCCGCAGAAGCAATCCTCCAAACTCGTCCTCGGAATATGTTTTAAAAACTTGGAATGTTAATCCTTAAAATTCCCAGATCTATGATTGGCCAAAATCCTCATTTGTAAGGGTCCTCCTGCTTCGGTAATCTACCCGCCAAACTTCTTATTCTCTGTAACTACTTCCCACGACGGGAAAACCAACGGAATAGAGGACAAGGCATTCTGCCGTAGCCGATTTCAGTTCCGACTACTATAGGTGCTTTTCATTCTTCTTATGTATCAATTTTAGCCAAACAAGCATAATTAAAGCGGTGAATAATTATTCTCCTTACTCTTCGGTACGACCTGTTGGCTACAGCTTGGAGCCCAAATTCATCCTGACATCTGCAAAAGATCTCCTCTGGTACTAGTAGTCCCAATAGTAATAGCCCGGGCCTGGGCTAAAGAGCTCCTACTAGTCATGCTGGGAATATAAGAATAAAAACTTCTCAAAAAAAGTTTTGAAGATTTCCACGCCAGGTGGAGAAGTCTAATTTAGAATTTTTTTAAATGGTCTACAATATTCGCCAAATCCAGTCGGCATCTCAATAAAAGTTTTCTTGAGGGGCGACGTACTCGTCAAGGTGTCGGTTGGTAGTCCATGTACACGGCGGGAGAATTTGAATGGCCTGAAGCTCCACATTTTGCCTTCATCGCTTTCTCTGGTCCTTTTCATGTCCTCTATAGTTCCGGGCGACCAAGATGTCCCTCGCAGTATCTCGCAGTCGATAACCAATCATTGGTTACATAACAATAGCAAACAAAACACAGCAAAATCAGTCATTAAATATACAATTTTCACATAATTATCGTTGCATGTCGTGGAGTACCGTGCAGTTCCCGAGGTGTTCTTATTAAAATCCCTCAAAGTGTAATTAGAAAAACTATACAATAAAATAAAGTTGAACGATTTTTAACAACATATATGAATTATCAATTGTTATAATTATCATGCAGATTGCAAACGGTTTATACGACGAAAAAAGTGAAAGAGGCTAAAAATCTATATTTTCGCTTAGCGAACTAGACATGCTATTATAAATTGCGGTTGTTAATAAATGATAAAATTGTTTTTAAAAAATTGTTAACACAAAAATAGACTAAGATTTGAAAAACCAAAAATTTGTAATTAGGGTACTTTTTTTTAACTTTGTAATAAAAGTTATCTCGGGGACTAATATGGAAGTGTTACTGGTGATTGTATCAATTCTATACATCTGTTCTGACTCAAGAAATGAGAGAGTTAAACTCTGGCCATCTTTGTAAACGTTCTAGTAATTGTAATTTTTTACAATTTATATAGTTTTCTTAATTATTTTTAACATTGAGGTTAATCCGTAATTTTTTGTTTCGACATTCGAAAACTAAGACGTGCCACCAGGTACTTCAAAATCCCATTTAGTTTACATGAGGAAACTTTGAATTTTCGAAAAATCCAGCTTATGTTCCAGGATTTCATCGAAAAGTTTTTAAGAGATTGAAGAGGAGTGCCTACGAAATAAAACTGTGCTAATAACTTTCATTCCCAAGCTACCCCCCACCCTCCCCGCAGCGTCCCAAATATGACCCAAAAATAAAAAAACTACATTTTCACGTATTATTGTTAGTTTTTAGCCAGTTCCGTCATCTTTTTATTGCAAATAATAACTAATAGACAATTTTAATATTGGCCAGGACTTTTTAAACAATTTTAAATTGTTTAAGCAAGTCTAAATTATGTAAACAATTGCTTATTTAATAAAAATGTAAAAAAATCGTATTTTATGATTGAAATGTAATTGTTAGTCATTTTTTGAAGTAGTTAATTTTTCTAAACACATTATGTAATTATTTAAAGAAATAATTACAACACAATGCGTTAGAAAACTCCACTGAAAAAGTCTGTGTGTCTGAGGTTAGGTATATAATCAAGAACTTGAAAAACGGTAAAGCTTCCGGGGTAGACAGTATTAACGCTGAACTGCTTAAACACAGTGGCGAGTAGAGTAGAGACAAAGCGACTGCAATAATTACAGAGGGTTCAGCTTATTAAGTACCATAAGTATAATATACTCAAAGATACTTATTCGTAGGGTAATGAAAATAACAGAAGAAAAGATTTGGGAAGTCAAAGTGGGCTTATGCCAGAAAGGTCATGTACAGATCAAATATTCAGCTTAAGGCAAATCACAGAACAGAGTTTAAGAGTGGGCAAAAAAGTTTTCTGTACATTGGTTGACCTAGAAAAAGTTTTCGACACAGTAGATAGAAGCTAACTTTGGGAAGTCCTAAAAGAGTACGGTATAAATGGATGGCTTCTACAAGCTATAAAACCTATATATATGGGTGGCAAAGCGAGTGTAAGGGTAAATGTGAAATCGAGTGACTGGTTCGATATTATACAAGGCGTTAGACAAGGATGCGTTATGTCTTCATGGCTATTTATATTATTTATGGACAAGTGTTTAAGAATAGCTCTTGTCGACATGGCAGAATCTATAGAAGATTTGCAAAGAATGTTGAATAAATAGAATGCAAGCATGAAGAGCATGGGCCTGAAAATTAACTTAAATAAAACAAAGACTATGGTTTTCGGAGGAAAGAGTGAGAAAACAATATGCGACATTGTATTGAATGATGAGAGAATTGAACAACTTGATAAATTCGTATAACTCGGTAGCTTATTTACTAGGGATGGTAAGATAGACGAGGAGTCAGATAGACGCATAAACTAAGGTAAGAAGGCTATTGGTAGAGCAGGTCCCCTTATAAGAAGTAAAAATATATCAAATAAGGCTAAAATGGCAATACAAAATTCCATATTTGTACCAACTGTACTATACGGCAGCGAGACATGGACATATCAAGAAAAAGATAAGAGTAAAATTAACGCGATCGACATTAGATTCCTGCGCCTTATATGCGGGAAAACTCTGATGGACAAAGTAAGTAACGAGATAATCCTTAATGAATGTGGTGCGGAAGAAACGCTAGTTGACGCATGGGAAAGATATCGGTTAAGATGGTTCGGGCATGTTGAGAGAATGAAGGATGGACGACTAAAACGAAACAAGTATATCAAGGTAAAGTAAATGGCAGCGTGCCCAGAGGCAAACCGCGGAAGGAATGGTAGAATGTGTGAATGAGACCCTAGTTAGAAGGGACATAAGAAGCCACAGAAACACGAGAGCCTGCATGCAAAAATGCACGGACGTTAAAGAAGCTAAAGAAGTATGTCAGGACAGAAAAGTGTGGCGGAAAATAGTTAACAAGAAGAGTGTCTGTAAAGTGAATGACGCCTGAAACAAAGACCTTGGATACTAATGGACCCAAGTGGGGTACCTCACATGAGAACTTTGTGAGGATCTTCATTTGGGGTGATTGCTAGAGAGATTGATCAGCAACCTGGGTCGGAGCAGTGCTGCGGAGTGAACGTATTATTTAAATAAATAACACGAGAATTCCAGATCAATCTGAAAATTTTATAACCCCTTCCTCACACTACTCCCCTCCCCACCGATTGAGTCACGCCTACACCGAAAGGGAAAAGGCTTAATGGTGTAATAACAATATTAATAATAATAATAATTAATAAATGAGCTAATAATTGAGCTTTCCTCTCATGACTTTGACGGCTATGTTTGCGGTAGCATTGCTACTGACAGGGTTTCCCAAGCCAGACAAGCTGAAAATTAAGAGGAAAATGACTAAGAGGAGCACCAAAACCCACATAAATGGAGAGAATCATAAGTCTATATCGCCGTTGGTCGCTTCCCGAGGATCGTCGGGGCGCCCCTGGAGCCACCGCTGGCGGTGGCAGCATGCAAGCCGGTGGTGGTGAGCTACGTGGTGGGATACCTGAAAGGATTACTGTCCAGCCAGAACATCGGCAAGAAGTGTCAAGCAGCAGAACAACAGCTGCGCCTATGGAGGGTGTTTCGGTTGGGAGTCCCCAGCCGACCACTTCCGCAGGAATGCCACGGCAGCGCATCAACTTTTAAGCTTATCATGATTAGTATTTGATGCGCTGCCATTTTGAATATGAAACGGAAGCGACCACAACTTCCCAAGACGGGATGGCCTTCCGCAGGAAATTTGTAGCAAATTTTCCAGAAATGAAGGCAGTAACGGAAGGCGACCTCGAACAACGGAGGCGTCAAATTATAGACGAGAACCTTCTCCCTAGAAGGACTATCAACCGAATAAGATCTGAGGTTGAGGCTACGTTCCGCCAGCAACTCCAGGTTGTACAGAC
>JAAAKG020138680.1:0-12572 GCA_010014905.2 Druon quercuslanigerum
GTTTAGTCCCTGGCGACGTCAGCCGTCCAGCCAGTGACTATTTTCTAATTTAAATTTACTATTTGAAAACGAAGCTGCTACAACCTTGGCCAAATATTGTGAATCAATCGATGACCGTTTATTAACGAAACGAAATTATTATTGAAACACTCCTTTTGTTTTGTCTATAGACAAATATAGTCCCTCCTCTTTTTACTCACTTGAGATCCCCAATAAAGACAGATGGTGGCTGCTGCAGTAGATCTTCTCGTTCTGGTCAGCCGTCCATAAATTCTGCAATTCCAGGTGCCAACATGGTTAAATGACGTCTCGCCATTTAGTCTTGTATTGTTTGCATGACAAGGAATCACTACTGTGAACGTATTTATTTGAGCTCAGTATGTGTTTTCCTGATTATTAAATTCCGTTGAATGGTTCTTATTGATACTTTATAAGAATGACGTATCAATCAAAAGTCACTTTGATTTAAATTTACCCTGACGCAGATTCATAGATCTAGTCCGATACTTTATTTTGAAACACTGGTTGATGCCGTAGCAGTCATCCAAAGAATGAATCTGTCTCCCAGGCCCTACAGGGTTGGTTCCTGGAATCCAGAGTACAGGCTATATACCTTATCTTAAAAAGGGAGGGAATGCTATCTTTTCCGAGCCTACGAGACTATTCTATTTTAGGAAAAAGCGTTGGTAAAGCTAGCATATTCTTTCTCGTACGTTCCCGATTTGCAAAGGTAGTTTAGAATATTTCAATACACTTCAGGATAATTCATAATTCAGAAATTTCAAAATACTTCGCATACTTCAGAATATTTCATTTACTTTAAGGTGCTTCAGGATACTTCAAGATATTTCAAGATAATTCAGAGTATTTAAATGTACTTCAGGATGATTCACATACTTCAAGACACTTCACATACTTCAGGATATTTCGCATACTTCAAGACTCTTTAGGGTATTTCAAGATACTTCTTTATAATTCAAGGTACTTCAGGATATTTCAAGGTAGTTCGAAATATTAAAGGAACTTCAGGATATTTCACATACTTCAAGATTCTTTACACACTTCAAAATATTTCAAAATACTTCAGAATATTTCAAGATATTTCAAGATACTTCAGGATATTTCACATGCTCCAAGATATTTCACATACTTCAAGATATTTCACATACTTCGAGTTAATCCACAATATTTTAAAATACTTCATATTTTGAATGTATGTTAGGTTATCAGAAGGTATTTTAGAATATTTCAATAACTTCCGGGAACTTTACATCATTGCATCTCAAACTTATATTTTTGAAGTGATGACTTCTTATGCACTCCCCCCCCCTCTCTCTCTCTATCTCGCTTTCTCTCTCTCTCTCTCTCGCTACAAAAAAATATTTCCGCTTTTTTATGTTAAAACAGTAAACGAAAATACATGTATCATTATTTCCGAAATATCAAAATTGATATAAATTTAGATAAGTTTCAAGTAGAACTATTGCATATTATGAGTTCTTGAAATAATTAAACAATTTTTTTGTTTGGAAAACTATTTAAAAGGATGCTTTTTTGAGTTTTATTTTTTTATAATAGTAACTTTTTAATATTCCTGCCAAAATAAAAAAAGTTTTCTTATAATTTTTCATTTTCATTTTTGATAGTTTTGTAAATGTTTCTAAATCTTTTAAAATATTCTTTTAAAATAATTGTTTTAAATAAAAAATCATTTTCAGTTTTCCGAGGAAATGTTTTTTATTCTTCTGAAGACTTTATAAAGTCCTTAAATAGCTTCTACATTTTTTTTCGAAATCCGCCAAAATCTGTATTTTGTTTAAATTAGGCCGTGGGCCATTTGTATCGAAACTTTGACACTGATAGCCGTTTTTGTCAGTGTACATAGACACTTTGTTTAAATTATTTGAAATAATTTCAAATTTTAAATTAATTTCCAACTTTTCAAATCTTCTGAACATGAGTACAACTTACTCGATTTTTTTCAAAGAATAAAAGGTGCTCATCACATCAAAATTTAACATTTTGAGTTGAAAATTAAATTTTTGATAATATAACAATGAAAATTGTAACGTTCAAAGTTAATTCTTTTGTTTATTTTCGAATATTTAATTTATATAGACAGATATTAAACGACTATTTTAGTTTTAGAGTTTATTAAAGCTTTAAGACAGTGCCCCTTAAGGCAGAAAGTATAAGTACGTACAAAATGAAAAAACGTTAATCTTGTGAAATAAAATAATCAATTACAGAATTCTAAAGATTGTAAGAACATTATAACATATATTATAACATAATAAGAACTGTTGGAACCTATATAGTAAGGATGTTTACTTTATAGTCACAGGGAATATGATGATTATAAATTTAGCATACAATGCAACCCATTGTGCGCTGATTGTTGAAAGGCTCCGAGACTCATAAAACGTGCGCAAAGACGTATAACCTAATTATGAAAGAAGCTTATATCCCCCAGGGTTAAACGCGCATTTCAAATAGACAAGTAGTTATGAACTTAAAAAAGGGTAACACAACATTTAAAAGTGTTGACAAATACTTTTGGGACGTACATTACGTTTTTTTTTAAATTGGAGTTTGTTTTCACTAATTTAATAGTACATGGATGATATTTGTCGTTTGACAAGTGTCATAACCTATATATTTTGAACTTAGTTAATTAATTAAAGTAAATATCTGCAGGGTGGAAGTAAGTAATTGCTAACAAAATCTGCTGTTTTACATATTGAATTAAAAATAATCACTGCAAATACTAGTGCTCGGAATGATTTATGTTTATAACAAATTTGATGTATACCAGTAAGTACTTTAATAAGATAAGTACTTTCATACTTTTAAAACGTAATATAACGAAAATTTAATTAAATTCTTAATATTTTCTTATTTAGAATTTTTTCTTTTTCACAGATTCGCAAATTTATAAACATAGCTACTGCTACAAAAAATGTAATTCGTACGTTTATAAATTGCAACGATGAATCTGCGACTCAAATGATGAGAGTTAAGAAGCAGCGAATTATTCTTATATACTGGGTGTCCAGCGACCTTAAAAACCTGGAATTCTCCTTGAACTCTTTTTTAACCTTGGAGCCTCCTTGAATGTTTTACGAGAAACATAAGTTAATTTTGTTTTATTTTGAAAAAGTTATTTTACTGAAATACGAAAAGTAATTTAAATCTTTTAGTCTATTATAAAAGAAAAATCTCATTTCAAATAAATTTTGCTAAATTTTTTTTTTATTTATCAAGATATAATTTATCTTTTATTCATTACAGAATAAATACAGAGATTTCTAGGTATTTTTTCTAGACTTTACGAATTATTTTATAGATTGAAATGAACAGATTTTAATATTGTGAATAATTCTAAAAGTTTTTTATTTTGTCTCCGCTAATATAGAATGTTAAAGTATGCATTTTTGTGCGATTTAACTCAAAAGTTATAAAACTTATTTGCTCAAATCTTCGATGTTAACTCGGTATTAGAAATAAAATGATTTATGGCGCTTGTTTGAGTATACACTAGATCGCACTAAATTAGATTACACTCCGCTCTAGACTTTTCTTAGCGTCAGATAGTATCCGTATTCTCCCAAGAATATGCTGCCTGATGGTCAGCAGTTTTGACTTGTTAAGTGTGTGATAACGAATCCGAAGTTCGCGCGCAAACTTTTGAACCTTGGCGATAAAATTTCTGCCAGATGTTATATAGTCAATCACACATTGAATGCTGGACGCATACTGTCTTGCCCAGCCTATCTTTATGGCGAGTTGATGCATTCATTTTTTTTCTTATGATCAGCCGTTGGTTTTGTTTTACGGTTCGCATCAACCAAAGCTCTAGCTGCATTATACACAAAACAATTGATATTCCAGAGGTTGGATTCTTCAGAAAATTGTCCACAAAGCTCTTCATCCATTTCAGCCAGATCTTTAGGCTTGGGAGAAAGCTGGATGTTGATGTTTCTCCGGGTCATAAAGCACCGCTCGTCCTCTATCGGATGCCTGTCCACATTTGGTCTTGTTACCTTTTTTTCTCTGTTGCCGGCTTGTTCTGGCTCTGGTAGAGTAGGCGCTCCCCTTACATAACCCCTTTTTTGAGTACTTCGGCATGGTTTCGTAGACGTTGACGCGAAAAGCGCGATAGCTCTGGGTGTTTCTCGCACCTCGGATCATGCAGTCGTGCAATGTACTTCTCTCGTTCAGGGGATTCACATGCATCATAGCATTCTAGCAAGTCGTGGTTCTGTCGTTTTTTGAACCGCACTTACTACAACTATATTTGGTGTTATCATTGTTGTTCCCACGAGAAGCTAGGGAAAAGCGTTCGTCCATCCTCGTCGAGCCCCACATACAAGGACATGGCTGCGTACTCTGAGAGGTCGCCCGGTATGTCAGAGTCTCCGTTCGAGACACCTCACCCAGGTGCCACTCAGCTTTCGGCACGGTTTTCACACCTCCGCTTGTGGGATAATTTCTTCAGGACCACACCCGGACTATTTTTCGCGACTGTCTATTATTATTTTGTAACCATATTCAGCTGAAACCCTTGGTACAGAGTCCCTTTATCCGCAACGTTTTTTCAATTTTTGAACTCCATCTCATGTTGACTTCTTCTATCTGGCGTGACATAAATCGACTTTAAATAGACTGGTCGCTAAAGTTCTCCTTGTTGACGCCTGAAGACTAAAAAATTATTGTAGCCATATCCTTTGAATTCAGTTTCAATTTGACGGATCTGAGATTTATCACTGTCTTCGAAAAGCGACCGAGCTTTTTAAATCAATATATTCCGAGCTTAATGTCTCTTTGAATCCAAACATCATTATATTACATTCCTTTTTTAATTTACTCTTCTCACTCAAAGATATAAGTTTCGATTAACTCACCCTCGATGTTAATTATCTTTTTTTAGAGATTCGAGGTCTCAGCCTCAACTTCGATGATTCTAGAATCCAGATCTGAGAATTGCTCTGCAACTCCATTAACCAATGATTCAATATAAGCAAACTTAGTACTTATTTCATTAACTTGAAGTTGCACATTGTCTGTGAACCTTAAGTACATCCATTTTGGAATTAGCGTGCTCAATTGACACTTGAATATTTAAGAGGTCGGCATGCAATTAATTTTGATGATCAAACGCAAATACTGTAAATTCATGTTATTATCTTCTCGTGATGAAGATCCAGAACCAGAGCCGTAACACCAGGCAAATTTACAACCTGAAAAAGATTTTTCTTCATACCACGGTCGAAAGTACGTATCTTCAGCATCAATTTGAAGGCAGAAAGCGTATGATTTTTGCGTTGGTAAGATTAAACACACGTCCTCCGCTGCTTAATTCGCTCGGAGCTACCTTTTTTCCATCATGGGATTTGGGTTAATATTGAAAAAAAAGATATTTAAATAGGACCAAGCCTACATTAAGTTCATTTATTTTTTGAGAAAATTATAAAATGTAAATCAAAATCTTACAAACTACCGCTCTATCAAGATGCGCACCTAGACCACTTTTGACATACTTCTGGTGCGATGCCTGCTGGTTTTCCTGTGCTGCCCGTGAGCCGTCTGATACTTTCTCCATACGGCTACGGTTTTCTCTGACTATATGAATATATACATATTTTTAAAAATTTTTATTTAACAAATAATGTAAATTGCTCACCGATGTGAGACTTTTTTAAAACTTTTCTGTCAGTCGTTACACTAAACGTGCCGAACCACTAACGACACATTCCGTTTCGTTTTCCATTTTTCTCGACATTTCTAAATTAAGTAGAGTTGAAGCTACTTTTTTCACTAAATTTAGAAATTTTGAGTTGTGCCCGGTCGGAAATATGAAGTTGAATGCTCTCTTGACTTTACAAACTTCACCTTCACTTTGATTGACTTTGCCAGCTAAATCTTTAGTTTTTATTTCTACGGGTGTCTTTTCGTTTTACGTGTCTTCCGTCGGCACGAGAAAGTCGCACCGAAAGCCGATTAGCCCGACAAGGCTGAACTACGGACAGGCAGAAAGAAACGGGCATAGTAACTGCCCTTTTATCAAACCATCTGTCGATGCAAAATAGACTAGAGAACTGCAATTTTTTGGTAGCCCTCACCATCGCTCGTCAATACGTATTCGCACATAAGGTAGGGTTTTTTGTATGAATAATAGATACTCATATGAGGTGGAAGTTAGACTGCGGGAACAGAAAACTGATGACAACAAAAATGGATGACCATGAATTTCCAGCCACGCGACATGTTACCAAGCGCAGTGGCAGGAAATTACCTTTCAAAATTTATAATTTGCTTTAAGATAAAAGTAAAGTTAATTGTTCCATCCTCATGCTACAACCAGTCATTAGTTGGATCAATCCTGATCCTGATAATTTAAGGCCCTTGGGAATTGAATTTGGGCAAATCATCTCAGCCGCCATTTCTTCTACTAGAGAGGAAACCCATCCTCCAAGTGTCTGTATTGGTGACCAGTATGGTTCCAGGTTAAAAGAGATCTGTACTTCACAAGTCCTCAAAGTATCTAATTTAGGATCGAGCAAGAGCTCGATTTCGCACGTCTTGTAACTGGCGGCTTCGTAGACGGGTGCTTTTCCTTCGCAAAGAATGTAGAAGTTCAGCCTTTTACAGTCGTCTAGATCTTCTTGGTACAGAATTAAATATGTTTTATTAGTTTCTTCCAGAGCCAAGTAGGGTTTTCTCAGTCTCCCTTGGCTAAATGTTATTGTATTTGATGATATCTGTATATTATCATCTAATCTAACAGATGATCCAGACAGACGGAACTTGAGTCGTGAAACATGATTCTGGATATCCCTCAGTATGGGTTACTAAGTAGCTAGTTACTACCTAGCTCTTTGGATGTTACGAGCATTGGACTGAGATATTCCTCTCTGGCTGCTTGGATAGAAGTCAATAGTTGATTTTCGGATGGACCATAGTTTTCCAGTCCTATTTCCAAGATGTGCGATATCCTCATAAGTATCGTAGAACAAATGAATCAGGCGTTAACATTTTCTAGTTGGTTAATTTCCTCCGTGAGCTTCCTTAGACTTTCTTTACAGGTTATGCATCATTTCTCCTGTTTTTCGTTTTAAGTGTGGAGTTTTTCCAAATCAGCTCGAATAATATGGGTTTGCTTCCCTATCACATGTGTCAAGTTCTTCTGATTCAAGTTCAAATTTCTAATTTCATCAACGTCTTATGTGTACGAACTTCCAGCTCAGTCATTTGTTACTTTAGAACGTATTGTATGTTTCCACTTACTACTACTAAGTATTGGTCTTGTAGATCGACCACGTGCTGGATGTAAGTTAATAGGAACTCTCAGCAAGGGTGAAAATCAACGAATGTTGTTATCCTCCACACCGAGTTTTGACGGTGGACAAGGCCTATTTGTTTATAATAAGCTCCAGTGCTGGAGCTAAATGATTGGTTCGGTAAGTGATCCCGTCTGGAGAAGTGACAGGTCGTTAGAGATAAAATAAAATCCACATACACACATATTTGCTAAGTAAATCCGTTAGCGGTGTCCAAGAAAAGTATCAGGTAATTAAAAGTTTGTCTGTATGCTTTGTAAACCTAGCGCCACTCTCAGGCTCAAAAACTAAATTATTATTCTCAGTCAACCCAACTATCGTATAGGGTCCCATTTCGGGCTTATCGAATTGTCCTTGCCGAGTATATTTGTGAATGATTACCCTATCACCGATTTTTGCATGAAAGGGTCGTGTTTTTGGTCGTAACGTTCCTTCGAGAGCTCCTTGGCCTTGAATAGGTTCCTTGCCGCGATTTTTGTAATTTCTTTGAGTTTAACGATTGGGTTTTTAAGATAGGAACCATAAGTTTCCAACCGTTCATTTGGGGGAAAAGAACTTGGGATATGAGCGACTCGACCATCGATTAACTCAAAAGGCGGAAAATTCGTAACCTCATGGACGGGGGTGTTACAAGCAAATATTGAGAAGGGGACCAGCTACCTTCGCGATCAGCAAGAATACATCGAGGGGCACCGTATTGTGATATTAGATGGGTGACGAAGGCGTGAGCTATGGTTGTTGTTTTTAAATCTGGAATTGGTGCGGCTAGGCAAAATTTGCTAAAATTGTCCTGCATCGTCAGGATGTGCCTATTGCCATTGGGAGTCGTAGGGAGTTTTCCGACAGTATCCAATGAGACTTTATCAAACACACCCAATAGGGTGTCCGTAACATCCATAGGCTCTCGCGTACGTGTCAGGAAGAGTTTGTTCTCTAAACAGCTCTTACAACCACGTATATACTCGCTTATTTCGTCTCGCATTACCTGCCACATAAAATTTCCTCGAATGCGTCTATAAGTTTTAGTGATGCCTTTATGACCTCTCACTAAACTATTATAATATTCGGCGATAATTTTTTGTTGCATCTTCTATGGGGGACATTCAGTCGACCATCGCAGAGTGAGACTTACATTTTCTCCCTTGAACTCACTTTAAGTAATTTATTAATTTTATCTTAGGGCATCGAACCCAAAAAATTTCCGGAATTTGCTATTCGGCATTTCATTTGCCTGTCACGTTTCATAGCCCGTCCAGTTAAAGACCTTTAATTAGTCCTTCTGAATCGCAGAACCATGACTGATGTGCAGAAAAGGAGTCATTGGAATTAGAGAGAAACATATAGAGATTATCTCTTAAGTTTGAGTACGTTAAGTTTCCGTAATCTATTTGCAATTGCGCTTCGATCGAGATCCGCAACCTTAGGGATGGATCGACAAGGCATATAGGATTCATCGAGATCAGATGTGGAAATAGATGCTCGTATCGGCTCTGAAGAATTCGGAGGCCTGCCGCAGGGCCTCGACACTGGCTCTTTTGTAGTTAGCTTATATAAGGTTGTTATCACTTTAGAGGCCCTAGAACGCACAGGCTCTAAGATAGACTTACTGCCTCCTACGGGAGAGCGTTTTAACACAATTACCTTAGGGGCTTTAGAAGTGGTGGCCGGAGCTTCTAGGGTAACTGCTGGGTTTTCCGTCCCTCCAGTGCGTTTTGAATGCGCTCTGCGTGCCTTCCCGAGTTCTGAAAGTCACCTCTTTCTGAATTACTAGGTTCTCGCGTGGTACTTGGAGATCGGGTTATGGGCAGGACCTTACACCCTTTCGACCTAATGTGAATAGGAAGGATAAGAACAGGTTTTATTTCCCAAAACTTATGTAAGGCTTCTTTTATGGTTTCGGAAGATTTTACCGAAACATCCGTGTTGTTACCAGACAGGGCCGCTACGAAGTGATTAGGTTTACCCTTCTTATACTCAAAAATATACTGATAATCTTTGAGTTGAAGACGCCAAGGAAGCCATCTTGCACCCGGATTCATAATGTAATTGATCCAGTGCACAGGCTCATAATCGCATGCCAATATAAATTCTCGACCGTACGTTATATTCATGCCGTACATTCATGACTTTCGAATAGTAAGCAATCGGCATGTCCATCCACCTTTTGACTGGGTTACGACAACGCTTACTGCGTAGTCAGAAGCATCAGTTGTTAGTTTGAACATTTTGTTGAAATCGGGCTATTGCAGAATTGGCTCAGTGTAAAGACATTCGCGTAGAGACTGAAAACTTTCCTCTTAAGCAGATTCCCCTGACCATTCCCAATTTTTCTTTAGAAGGTCCGTTAAAGGCTTGTTGATTTTTTTGCTATCCTTTACAGACCTTCTATAACACCCAGTAAGACCAAGAAATTGCCGGACTCAATGCACTGTTTTGGGGCGATTGAAATTCTTAATATCAGATATCTTAGCAGGCTATGGCCTTACACCGTTCCATCCTATAACGCGCCCTAAATAGGCAAGTTCTGTTTGAAGAAACTCGCATGTATTTGGCTGGGGTTTCAGATTTGCCCTCCTGAACCTAGAAAAGAGTCTCCTCATTTTAAAATCATGTTCTTCTAGTGTTCAGGAATAGACGGCAATGTTATCTAAATGTCATCCATAATGCGTTAAAAGGTAGCCGGGGCATTTTTCTTGCCCATCGGCATACGAAAATGTTCAAAATGGCCTCGAGGAGTCGAAAACGCTGTTTTGTGTCTATCGTTCGGGTGTATTTTCACTTGGTGAAAACTACTAGTTAGGTCTAAAACCGAGAAGTATTGGAACTTGCCTAAACGAACCAAAATATCGGTGATATTTGGCAATGGGTAAGAATCGATTCTTTTGTCCAGATGCGTCCGGCTTCTTTAGGACAAGGCAGAGTGGTGCGTTATATGGGGATTTGGAATCACCGATGATTCCACTAGCATATTGTTTTCCGGCCAAATTTGTTATGGTCTCTGTAGTTGCCGGTAAGGCTTTTTCTTAATGATATCCTCATCTGTTGTGACAATCCTATGCTGGATCACATGGATGGAGGTTAAGCGTTCACCATTTAGATGGAAAATATTATAAAAGTCTTCCGCCTATTCAATCAGATATTTTTGTTCTTCTGGGATTACGTGCAAACGCGAAGGTTCTTTACCACTCGGTCTATCTGATCAGGTTAAAAACACCGAGGTTTTCATTGCGTTTGGATCTCAATCGAAATGTCCTTTTCAGTAGTATTGATTGCCATGACGCAACACACGCCGTTGCAGTTACGGTAATTAAGGTAGTAGTAGGTTTGTAGTTAAGGTAAATAGCCCTCGATATCTTCTGGGTTCTTGGCCTTTATAGGTACCAGTTGCGTAGTTCTAGCTCAGATTACTAATACTTTAGAAAAAGGTTTAATCTCGGGTTTCAGTCATTCCTTTGCTTCTCGAGATTCCCTGTCTAAAAATGGGATAGGGTTCACAGGTTCAGAAGAAGTCACGAGCGCATTGTGCCGGAAAGAAATTTGAGCCTGTTACCGAAACAAGGTAATTTGATTGGTCGGTATAAGAAAGGTCATCTATTAAGAACCCATTTCCCTTGTCGGTACCGCCCCGTCAGCCATTTCGGAAAAAATTTACAAGAGACTGAGGACGGAGAAGGCGAAAGTTAAAATAAAGTTCCACGTGTAAATTTTCAATTCATAATTTTCCAAATAAACTCGCCCTAATTATCAGTTAATTTTCAGCGTAATTTTATGTTATTTATTTCCTCTTTTTCTTTCTTATAAGCCTAAAAGCCTATAAAAAAATATGAGGCACAAAGATCCTAATTTTACGAATTATAATCTAGAAATTCTTCCATAGATTGAAGAAAATCATCAAATTTTTGACTGGTTGCTTCGCAGATTAGTGCTTTGAAAAAATTCCCAATAAAACTATCTCCAGGACTTTTTTGGAAACCGGCTACTGTTATCGTTTCAGAAGCGCGATTTACCAGATCTCTAGTTATATATCCTTCATACCTTTCTCTAACAAGAATTCGGTCCCAAACTAGAATTTGTTCTAAAAGTTTTTTTGTAAACCTTTTTTCTTCTTCTGCCAAATGAGGCAAAGAGAGTTGAATGTTTATTTTTCCTACCACATATCACCTTTAATTTATTTATTTTCAGAATTTTTATATAACTTTAATTATTTAAAGACTTGGATTTGATCCCCTTGCGTGTCAATTTAATTTGATTGAGAATTAAAGCGGATTTGCGTGACTTTAGATTTCTTTTGCGTACCACTTTCTGCTCGGCTAAAAAAGGAGTTGAAAAGGACTGAAGACTCAGCGTCGTTTTTTACTTCCACAAAAACAAGTTTGCGAGTTAAAGGCGGAGGTGACACAAAAATCACTAGCTGTTTTTGAACAAATTCGGGATTTTTTGGGATAGCAAATTCAGGTTCTTTAGATTTTTCAGATCTCAATTTTTCCACATAAGCACTT
Organism: Druon quercuslanigerum; assembly: GCA_010014905.2. Classification (NCBI taxonomy): domain Eukaryota; kingdom Metazoa; phylum Arthropoda; class Insecta; order Hymenoptera; family Cynipidae; genus Druon; species Druon quercuslanigerum. The sequence goes on from JAAAKG020138680.1 coordinate 11,840, forward strand.
CGATATTCAGTTTAAACATTTCTTTCGTATTTTTCCCGACCTGTCCTTTCTGCGCAATTTTTATTTTTATGCTTAGGATTTCCGTTTTTCGGGAAATTAGGCATTTTTTAAAAATGTTTCTCATTTAACGAACGGATCAGCTAGGCTCGCGGATTCAAGTGACTTTTGAGGTCATGTTGGACTTTTTTGTGGGTTAGACATGATTTGTGACACAAAGAGATATTAAAGTAACCTAAAACAATTTAAAATTCGGCAATTGATCATATTAGAAAAACAAAACGGACTGCTTTGGCAATTTTGGGAGGGTATATTTTGAGGTTGGGGATGGACTTGTACCTTTCCGAGTATAAACATGATTATTAAACATTTTAGTCAAATCCAGTGACTCGAAAAACCTGCAAAAATGTGGTAAGGTTGCACTTTTTATGAATAGAAAGGGCTTTTTTTGTCTATTTTTGTCTATTTTAGGGTGTTTTTTAGGTTAGAAAAAAAAATCCTGACGTGATAGGGCCAAACAGCCACTCGATTCTGATTTAGAGACCTCAAACACATAAGACCAACATGGTTTGGTCAACAGTTTAGACAACTTTTTTTTGTGGGCCGGTGTAATCAAAACTAACGACAATATTCATGTAGACAATACGAATAGAGAGTGGAACGATGGTCGTGGGGGCTAAAGCGCAGGCTTTGGACCCACTCTGTCGGCTTGCGGGTTCGATTCCCGCCTCGCACT
>JAAAKG020138681.1:0-12572 GCA_010014905.2 Druon quercuslanigerum
CGTTTGTTTCGTTTTCTGGGTTCTCTTTTTTCTCCATCCCCGACCTAAGTTAATTTTGGAGATCAGAAGGTAATGATCGGCATTGCATTCAGAACCCCTCATTGATTTTCTAAAAAGATTTCAATCATTTAAAAATATGATCCAATATTTGTAGAATGTTTGAAAAGATTTCCGATAGATTTAAATGATTTTACAGGCTTCAATGATTTCTCAAAGATTTCAATAATTACAATTTTTTAAAAATATTGTATAAAGATTTCCATGATTCCCGATGAATTTCAAAGATTTCATAAAGATTTCGGATATATTTAAAAAATGTCAAGGACTTTAATGATATCTCAAAACTTTCAAAAAAATTTTAAACATTCGCAGGATGGCCGTTGGACCGGAAATGACCGGGAATTTTATAAGACCGAGAAAACCCGGGGAATGACAGTGAATTCATTTTTTCGCCGGGAATTTAACAAATGTTTAGAACAGAAAATCTGTTGTAGTTTTATTTTAACAGTTTTTTAAAACAATTAGTTGAAATGTTACATGTTTAAATTATTACATCATTCAGTTTACAATGCGTTATTCGATAATCTTTTATTCATAAAAATGCGGTTTTAAAGGCTAAAAAAAATTAAAAATTAGAAGCATTCGAAGTCGACAATTTTGGATTTAAAAAATTTTGGTTGGTCAAATGTGAATATAAATTTTGTTGATTTTTGAATTAAACTGCACATGAAGGATTAGCAAGTGAATATTTATAAAATTGATTTTACAAGACGTTTCGGAATCAGCATAAAATTTAAGAATTTCCAGATTTCAACGTTAAAAATTAAAACGTTTCAATTTTAAAGTCTTATTAGTTAAAGAAATTTAAACGTAATTCATTATTATTATTTATTAATTATTAGATTGTTTATTTTTAATTAATTGTTATGTTCAAATTTATTAAATTTCAGATATTGTTTCAGTCCAAAATTTGAAATTTTTTACTTATGAAAAAGATCAATTGCTTAGTATTTAGAGATATTTGACTGCTCATTTAAAATCAGTATTTAGAAAACAAATATTCAAAACTAAGCAAAAAAAGCTCGGAACTTTACAATTTTAATTGTTCTATTTAGAAAATTTTAATTTGTATGTACAATTGTTGAAGTTTGTTGTATAAATAAATATTGATCACCTATTATTCTTGGAAAAAAATCGAGTAAGTTGAAGACATAATTCGAAGTTCTGAAAAAATTAAGAATTAATGTAAAATTTAAAATAATTTCAAATTTCGACAAAATTCGAAGATTCATACCAAAATTTCGGTGCAAATAGCCATGAATAGCCTAATTTAAAACAAAATATAAATTTTTTGCAGATTACGAACAAAAAATGTAGAAGTTTTGCCAGAGTTGTAAAAGTCTTAAAAGAATAAAAATATTTTCTTAAGATTCCTAGAAAAATTGAAAACGATTTTGTTATTTTCAAAAATTAATTTTAAGAGAATATTTAAAACGATTTACAACATATTTAAAAATGAATCTGGAATATTTTAAGGAAATATTTTTAATTTTTCAGGAATTAAAAAAAATTGGGAAAGATTTGAGGAAAAATTTTAATAATTTAAAAAAATGTTTAGAAGTTCTGAAAATATTTCAAAAATAATTTAAAATTTGGAAAAAACTTACAAAACTTTTAGTTTAAACAAAAAAGATTTTAAGGGATTTTAAACTATTTGAAATAAAAATAATTTATCTTTTAATTTAAGTAGTGTTCATTTTAATAAAAAAATTATTCCCTCAATTTTTATTTTATCTAGCTTAAAAATGGTTAAAATGATTTATAACTCAGTTTCTATAACTTCAAATGGAAACGTTTTTATCTTTAGAGTTAGATTTATTAAATTTCATTGACCGTGGAAAATATTTGCGAATCGGGAAAAAACCGAGATTTTTTTTCTCCGATTGAAGCTGCCAAAGATAACAATTATTTCACAACGATTTTAGGTAGATTTTTGGAAAAATTTAAAGGATTTGATGAATTTAATCATTCAATTTCAAAGGGGGTGGGGCAAATCAATACTGTGCCTTTTTTGGGCGATTTTTGAAGGGTGCTTTGCACCCTTTGCCCACTAGGGCTCCACTGCCTCAAATTTGATTTCTTTCTTAATTTTAGACGAAAAACATTTTTACATAATAACGGGGCCCAACATGGGAGGAAAAAGTACCTATATCAGATCCGCGGGTGTAGCAGCTTTGCTGGCTCATATTGGTAGCTTCGTGCCTTGTGATAAAGCCTCAATTTCCCTACTTGATTGTATTTTGGCTCGAATCGGCGCTGATGATTCACCGATTAAGGGTCTTTCAACTTTTATGGCAGAAATGGTCGAAACTGCTGCGATTATTAGAGTAAGTCCAAGTTCTGAAATTCCAGAATTCTGCATTCTTTTTAAATTGAACATATACTATATGTTTATCAAAATGATTTTAGACTGCAACTTGCAATTCGTTGGTCATCATTGATGAACTCGGAAGAGGAACTTCCACTTACGAGGGTTGCGGCATCGCTTGGGCTATCGCTGAGTAAGTAATAAAAAAAGAAACTTAATTTAAGAACTTTATACAGGGATCACAGTTTGTCCTGCTTTTATTTACCTAATTCCATTTTCCCCGTGAAATTTGAAAAATCTCCTAAAACAACTAAAATAGATCATTTTTTCCCAAATTTTCACTTTTCCACCCTTTTTTTTTACAAGATTTTGTTTATATTTTTAAGAATGATAAACAAAAATTCGACATTAGGAAGCAAGGCGTTGAAAGAGATCCATTTTTATGATATCAATTTCAAATATTTCCTTAAATAAATAAAATAAAAGTTTATATATACTATATTAAATTCAATTTGAAATGCTTGAAGTTGAATTTTTAACGAAAATGATGAACTGTTAACAAAGAAGATTCATTGTTTACCAAAAAGAAGACCAATTTTAAACAAGAAAACTGAGATTTATACTAAAATGATGAATCTTTCAAAACAAAGGAATTTTGAACAAATGAGGTCAGCTTTAAACCAGTTATTTCAACTATCAATCAAAAAGTTGAATTTTTAACCCAATAAGATGAATTTATAAATAGTAAAATATTCAGCCAACGAGACTAATTTCCTCCTGAGATTATTCATATTTAACCAATAAACTAATTTTTGCCCAAGTAGTTTAATTTTCAATCATAAAATATGAATTCGGAATAAATAATGAAATAGTTTATATTTCAAACAATTTTTTGAATTTTCTAACAACAAAGAAACAAGGAATTTTCTACAAAAGTTGAATATTTATCCTTATAATATGAATTGTCAACAAAAAAGTTAATTTTCAACCAAATAACTTAGTTTTAAACAAAAAAGCCACGAATTTTCAATAAAATAGTTACTTTTTCCACTAAGGAGATCAATTTTCAAATAAAATGATTTTGTCCAAGACAGTTGAATTTTCTACCCTAAAATATGAATCATAAAATTATTCTTATTATAATTAATTATTAAATTTTTAAACAAGCAAATATATTATCAACTAGAAAATATCAGTTTCAGCCAAAAAATTAGTTTTCAACAAAATAATTAATTTTTCAACCAGATTCTTTAATTTTCAAGTAAATAACTATATTTTTTACAAAAAAGTTGAATTTTCATCCTTAAAATACGAATTTTCAACTTTTATCTATCTAGTTGAATTTTATAACATAAAAGATGAATCCTCAACAAAAAATGTAATATTTGGGATTTCAAAAAAATACGATTTTAATTTAAAAAAATAATTTTAACAAAATAGTTTAATTTTCAACTAGAAAAAGTAAATTTTGAACAAAAAAATTTAATGTTCAACCTAATAGTTGAATTTTTAATCAAAAGGCTAAACAAAAACTACTTTTCAACCACATAGTAGATTTTTCAAGAAAATGCTTGAATTTTCAACGCAAAAGACGAATTTTCAACAAAATAGTTACATTTCCAACCATCGAAGTGAATTTTGATCTAAAATGATGAATCTTTAATTAAAGAAATTAATTTTTAACAGAGTAGTTGAACTTTTAATCATGTAGTCTTTAATCAACGTGAAAATTTAAACACAAAATAGTTTAATTCATCCAAAACGTACGAATTTTAAATTCAACCGTTATTTTTCAACCAGAAAAGATTTCTAAATCAAAAAAGAAAACAAAAATAACCAAATTGTTGAATTTTCTAGCAAAAGAGACTAATTGTCTACAAAACAGTTCAATTTTTGACCCGAAAATAAGAATTTTCGACAAAAAAGTAAATCTTCAATCAATAAATTGATCTTTCAAACAAAGAGATAAATTTTCAATTAAAATGATGAATCTTGAACAAGAAAAAAAAAGAATTTTTAAGAAAGCATTTCAACTTTTAATTAATCAGTTAAATTTTCAAGCATAAAAGAGATGAAATCAGAACAAAAAATGTATTAGTTGATATATCAACCAAAAAAGTTTAAAACTATAAATTAAAAATAGTTAATTCATTCAAACAGGACAAATTTTCAACAAAACAGTTGAATTTAAAAAAAAATTATGACCTTTTAACAAAACTGTTAGATTTCAACCAAACATTTGAATTTTTATCTAAGAAAGATGCAATTTCTACTAAAATAGATGAAATTTGTAATTAAAAAGAGAAATTTTCAAAAATTAGTTAAATGTTCATTCGAAAAAAGTTTTAGTTGACTGTTCAGCACAAAAATATAAATTTTAAACAAGTAAATTTACGAACGAAAAAGGTTAATTTTTCACCAAAAAGGATGCTGTAACAACATTGTTGAATTTTCAAGCAAATAATAAAATTTATAACTAAAAAGGTAATCTTCAGAAGAAAAGAACTGCAAAAAATATATAAATTAGGAATTATAGAAAAATAAATTACTAATAAGATTTTAAACTTATATCATTTTTAACCTAGAATCTTTTGTGAATGGAATAAAATGATTTCAAATTAAAATTGAAATTTATTCTGCTTCACAGGTTTATAACGTTGTCGAAAACTGTTAAAGTTGAAGTTTAGCAGTCTTCAATCAAAAAATGTTGTAATAAAATGCTCAATAACTTGTACCTATAAAATGAAAAGTACTAGCATTTTCAATTAAATAATTTTTAATTAAAAGGATTTAAATTGAAAAATGTAGAATTTCTAATTTTTACAGATTGTAGAGTTCAAAGATTGAGATTTAGTTCGACAAATATAAATCAGTGCTCTAAATTGCAGAATCAATTAATAAATTAAAAAAATATATAGTATTTTAACCCATTCTAATCTAAAGACATTAAAACTTAAACGATTAAATTGTTTTAAACTGAACAGTTTTTACACTAAAACCTAAATTATGTGAATGTTAATTAGTTTAGATATTCGTATAATACTTCAAAATTTTATCTCAGATTTTTGACAAATCTACATGTTGTTTCAAATTTTTTCAAATTTAAAGTTATTATTAGAAGGTTTTCATAACCTCTAAATTATTCGAATTTAAAATATTTTTTCAAAATAAAAAATCATTTTCAATTTTCCTAGCAATCTCAAGAAAATGTCATTATTCTTTTAAATAAAAAGAATAAAATCCTTTCAAAATTCTTAAAAACTTCGTTTAAATTATTTGCAACCGTTTCAAGTTTTTTTAAATTAAAATAATTAAAATCGGAACGTTCAAAATTTAAAAGTTCCTTTTACATTTCAACAATTTAAGGCTTTCTATTTCAAATAATTCAGTTTAAAATTATTTACATTTTTTACGACTAAGGCTTTTAAATTGAACCAGTATTGAACTCTGGAAATTCTTAAATTTTAAACCCATTTCGATTCGTCTTATTGAATTAATTATTGTTTACTTTTTGATACGTTACAGTTCAATTTTTAAAAATATAAGTTAATTTATATTTACAGTTCATAAAATAAAAAAGGTTTTTTATATAAAATTTCCATTTTCAAACGCTTTTAATGTTCAATTGTTTAGTTCTTCTAAGACTGAATTTTAATATTCTCTAAATTAGAAATGTAAGCTCAAAAATAAAAATATAAAATGGAAATTTTCAAGTCACAGATTTTCGAAATACGCATTATAAACTGCATGCAGGGTGGCAGCTCGACCGGGATATGACCGAGAATTTACAAATTTTACTTAATTTTTAGGCAAAAAATTCTTTCTAAGTTTGATTTCAACAGTTTTTAAAAATAAATAATATATAAATCAGTTTACAGTGCGTAATTCGAAAGTCTTTCACTTAAAAATGTTCTATTTTGGATTTTAATTTTTAAGCGTACATTTTTAATTTGAAGAATTTTAAAATACAGTTTTAAAGACTTAATATAAAAATTAGTAGCGTTTGAAGTCGAAAATTTTGGATAAAAAACCTTTTTAGTTGATCAAAGGTGGATATAAATTATAATCATTTTTAAAATTGAACTATAAATTAAGGATTGACATGTGAAAAATAATTGATTTTACAAGAAGATTCGGAATCAGTTCAAAATAAAAGAATTTTTCAAATTTTAACGTTAAAAATTAAATTGTTTTAATTGGAATTCTAAAATTCTTAGTGTAGTTAAAGAAATGTAAACGCCCGATTGAAACTTTATAAACTATTTTGAATTTTAAAATAACTTAAAAAAATATCCTCATAATTAAAGGCCTTTATCAAATTTAAAATATTGTTTTATCCTAAAATAAGAAATTTTGTAATTAAGAAAAATAACAATTGACGATTATTAAGATATGTTTGATTGTTCACGTAAAATCGGTCATTATAAATAAAATATTTAAAACAGAAAAAACTAAACATTGATTTTACAATTTTAAATGTTTTATTTGAAACATTTAATTTACAAGTAAAATTGTTGAATTTTGATGTATAATAAACATATAAATTTCCTAGGAAAAATTCGATTAAGTTGAAGAGATACTTGGAAAGTCTGCAAGAATTCAAATTTAATTAAAAGTTTGTAATGATTTAAAATAATTTATACGAATTTTGGTGCAAATAAATAACGGCAAGGTTTAAGAAGATTTCCAAAATGGTCAAAAATAATTTCCATTTTACAGAAATAAGCAAAAATTTAGAAGAATGGGAATCATAAAAGATATTTAGAAGTTCTGAAAAAAATTTTAAAATAATGGTAAACTTGATTAAATGTAAAACAACATGTAGATGTTTTAAGATTTTAAATGAAAATTTGAAGCTTTCTAAGGATTTTAAAACTCAGTTTTGATTACTTTAAATGCAAAATATTTAGCTTCATAGTTCGAATTTGTTTATTTCATTGACCGTGAAAAAACCCGGGAATTTTTTTAATGTGATTAAAACGGCGACCCTGTGAATGATATCTTAATTAAAGAAAATAAAAATTCAAATAATTATTTTAAAAATAGTTAAAAGTCGAACTTGGATAGATTTTTCGTCAAAAATTTGTGAAATTCCCGGTCAAGAAATCCCGCTCATTTTCCGTTTTTTCGGTTCAGCGGCAAGCCTGAAAACCCGTTAAAAATAATACATTTTTGTTTCTTTGCAGACATTTAGCGAAAGAAGTTAAATGCTACAGTTTGTTTGCAACTCACTTTCATGAAATTACAAGGCTGGCTGAGGAATTGCCAGCTGTGGAAAACAGACACGTTACTGCTATCGTTGGAGATGATAAACTCACTTTGCTGTATAAAGTGATGCCTGGAATTTGCGATCAAAGTTTCGGAATTCACGTGGCTAAGATGGCCAATTTTCCTGAAGAAGTGATTGAGGTAATGATGAAAATAATATGAATATTTTTATCCAAGTCTAAGATGGCTAAAGTCTGGTTTGATTTTAGTTTGCAAAGAGAAAACAGAGAGAATTGGAAGACGTCCAGGGAAAAGTTTTCGAAGGATCCGATGATCCGGAAAAAAGACGCAAAATCATTAAGGTAAATACTTTTTTCCCTCTTTTTTCTCATTTTCAGCTAAGGATCATCCGTAAACTATGTTACCAATTTTGGGAATTTTTGTTAGTGAATTGTAAACTTCGGTAATAAATCAAAAATTAAAATAAAAAATTGATTTTCAGAGTAAGTGTTAAAATGTGTCTAACTGAATTTGATGGGACAGTTACTTTGCGTATTATTGGGTTTTTAAACTAAGAAAGTTAAATTGTTAACCAAAAATGGAATAAATAAACTTTTAATTAAAAAAATAATTTTAAATTATATATAAAAAAATAATTTTTTTACGAATTAATTGATTTTTTTTACTAAAGTATTAAACTTTCAAGACAAAATGATGAATTTTCTGTACAAAACAGTTGAACTATCAAACCAAAAATATAAAATTTTGATAAAAAAGTTCATTTTATTCCAAAAAAGACGAATTCCCAACAAAATGCAAGAAATCCCAACCCAAAAGTTGAATTTTCAACAAAAAAGTAATGTTTAACAAAATATTTTAATTTTAACAAAACTTTGAATTTTTAATTAAAAAGGAAGTATTTTCGACAAAAAATGGAGTAGGTAAATTTTCAATTACCAAAGTAATTTTCAAAAAAAAAAAAAAAAGACTTCAACAAAACAGTCGAATTTCCAAGCAGAGATTAATTTTTACCTAAAATTATGAATCGTCAAACTAAAAATAAAAGCATTTTCAATCAATTAGTTCAACTGTTAAACATATTTGTTTGTTTTTAAACTAAAGACATGACTTTCAATGCCAAAATATTAATTTACTACAAAAAAGACCAATTTTTAATAAAATACAAGAATTCTCAACCAAAAAGTTAAATTTTTAAGAATTTTTTTTAAATTTGTTAGAAAGCAGTTTAACTTAAAAAACCTAGTTGTAAAGTTTTTAACCAAAAAGATGACTTTTTATATAAAACGGTTATTTTTATACAAAAAAACGAATTTTTAACAAAATTCAAAAATTCTCAATCAAAAGTTGAAAGTTTCAACTAAAAAAGATGAATTTTTAAACATAAAGATTGATTAAATTACTACCAAAAAAGATGAATTTTCAATAAAAATTCAAGAATTCTCAACAAAAAAGTTGAATTTTTAAGAAAGAAAGAATTTTTTCGATTTTTAGGAAAGTTCAACCTTTATACAGAGTTGTTCCATTTGTAACCACAAAGATAAATTAAAAAAAAAAAGATTAGTTTAATATCAAAAAGAAGAATTTTGTTAAAAATTCAAGAATTCTCCACCAAAAAGTTGAATTTTCAACGAAAAAGATGAATTTTTAAACAAAAAGATTACTTTACTACTAAATAAAAATTTAAAATTCTCTAACAAAAAGTTGCATTTTTAAGAAAGAAAGACATTTTTTACTTTTTAAGAAAGCAGTTCAACTTTATGACAGAGTTGGTAAATTTTTAACCAAAAAGATTATTTTTTTACAAAAAGATTACTACCAAAAAATACGCATTTTCCATAAAATTCGAGAATTCTCAACCAAAAAGTTTAATTTTTAAGAAAGAATGAAAAAGTTTTTTTTTTAGTGTGTAAGAAAGTAGTTCAACTATAAGCCTAGTTGTTAAATTTTTAACCAAAAAGATGTTTTTTTTTAAACAAAAAGATTCATTCTCTACTGAAAAAAACGAATTTTTAATAAAACATTAAATTTTAAACAAAAAGATTCATTTTCTGCCAAAAACATTCCCGCCCCTTCCGTTACGAACCGTATGTTAGAGACCACCCCCCCCCCCCCCTGCCTAAAGTGGCAACGTAGTTTATGGACGATCCCCTAGAAATAATATTGAATATCTCCCAAATTCTCTCTTTTCAGGAAGGTCAAGCGTTGATCGCCGATTTTGCGCAAAAGTGTAAAGGTTTGGACAAGTCACTCTCCTTCGACGAGTTAAAATCTAAAATTACTGTTTTTAAGGAAGAGATTCTCGCCCATGAGAATCCCTACGTTAACGTTCTAATGTCTGATTAAGATTTACGTAAGTTAAGATATCCGTATTTTTTATACAACTGATGTTAGAGAATACATTTTTTATTTTGATATTAAATATTTCGTTCTGATCGAAATTCTCTTACTTCTCATTCGCGAAAGTTAATTACAAAATTTTTTCAGGTTTTTTTTTTTATTAGCGCTACAATAATCAAAGGTAATAAAGCTTTCATTCTCGCCTTTCTCTTTAGCAGGCTCCTACCAAATTTTACCTTTAGAGGAGTAGTATGCATATTGAAAAAAGTACATTTAATGTCTAATATATACAGAAAATACATATCAAAGTTATGTACCTTGGTTCTGACTTATTTACATAACAATAAAAGAGATCAAAAAACAATTTTAAAATGATAAAATTTTATCAAATTAGGAAGCCAAGAGGCCTATCGTTTGCAAACAAATTTGAGCCGCCTCTGCCTTTGCCTGTTTCTTATTTGGACTTGCAACGCTAGGCTTGTATTCAATGCCGTTTACCTTCACCTGAAAGAAAAAGACATTTTTATTTATAGAAAGGATGGATTTTATTAGTATGGGGGGGGGGGGTGTTAATTACTCCTTCAATCTAGTGTACACACTCTCTCTCCCTCTCTCTCTCTCTCTCATGCGATATTTTTAAATCCCTTCGAATAATTTCTTACGACGTATCCATATTTTAATAATATCTTCGTAAAAAAAAATTATTTCGCTATTGGGAATGGTTAAATTGCGATATGCCACCTGGCAATAAAAATACGAACAAAAACGAATAGGAACGATTTTAAAGGTGCATTTTAATTTGTGCATAAAAGTGTTTTAACGATTTTTTTGTAGATTTTAAAGTATTTATTACTGGTGTCTACTCAAATCCAGCAAAGAAATTCCCTGACAATTCCAGGTTTTTTCCAGGTATCTCAAGCTTTTTGCAAATATGATTTTTTGCGAGTTTATTACAAATAATGTCCCTTTTTATTTTATAGGAATTTAATTAATATTGCAAGATATGTTTAAATATTTTAGCGCGATAGATTAAATAAATAATTAAATAATGCTAAAAACATAATTAATCATTTCTCGAATTTGTCTCTAAAGTACATGAATTTCAATAAAAATTAAAAAACATTTTTATTTTATCTACTTATACTGAAAATTTAGTGCATATTCAGGTAAAATAATGTGAGTACTGTATTAAAAATTAACTTGAACCGCTTCCAATTCCTAATTTTTCACGTAGAAATTTGGACTTTCAAAAAGATACAGGAATTTTCAACCAAAAGGATTAATTTTCTACCAAAAAGATGATTTTTCAAAAAAGTACATTAATTCTCAAGACTTGAAATTTCAACTGAAAAATATCAATTATCAAACAAATAGCTGAATTTTGAACGAAAAAATATCACTTCTCAACCAAAAATGTAATAATTAATTTTTCAGTTAAAAAAATTATTCTTGCACACAAAAAAAAACAAATTTAAATTAACCTGTAAGCAAATAGTTTAATTTTAAACCAAACAGATGAATTAATTACCAAAATGATCATTAGGTAATTGCAATACTTGAATTTTTAAGCCAAAAAAATTGATTTTTAAACAAGACGATTAATTTTGAAAGAGGAAAATTAATTTTCTAGAAAGAAAGACGATTTTTAAATTTAACACTTTTAACTAAATAGTTAAATTTTCAACCAAACTAATGAATTTTCAATTTAAATGATCAATTCTTATCTTGAATAAATGAATTTTAAACAAAAAGATGAATTTTTGAGAATGTAGACAAAAAATTAGAGTAAAAATTAAAATACATGAATGTTCATCAAAATATTTGCATTATCAAATACAAATAAAAGAACTTTTCATCCAAATAGTTCAATTTCAAAAAAAATATCCCTTTTCAAACAAAAATGGAATAAAAGAATCGTTTTTATCAACGAAGACGAATTTTATTGAAAATACATGAATTTTAAACTAAAAAGATAAATTGTCAAATAACAATTGAATAGTTAAATTTTCAGTTAAAAAATGCATTTTCAGCCAAAACCAATTGTACTATTGATTCTGATTTTTAAAAGATTATATACTTGAATGGACTTAATTTAAAGGAAAAATGAACTCAAATTAAATTTTTATTAATTTATACATGAAATATTTACTATTTAAAAATCTCATCTAAAAGTTAGGTTAGAATTCATATTTTCATTCCAATCTTCTATGATTACATGGAATATTGAAATATTTGTTTTTTAAAAACCTATTTGACAAAAATGTGTTTTTTCACTATATAAGATAGAAATTCTATCTAAAACTATTTTTTATGAAGATTTATTTGTAGTATACAATAATTATTTTATTCTTCAAAAAACAATAGTAAAAACACTTTAATACAAAAATTAAAATAGTTCTTTAAAACTGTACCTGCTCTTTCTAGTTTCAGTTTCCGGCACCAGGTGACACCAGTGTTCGGAATAAGAGTGATAAGAGTGTTTTTTTCCCAATAAGAGTGTTTGGAAATTAGTTTGTCCAATATCCACGTCGAAAATACCACGCTTTTCAACTGAAAATAGCGGCGAAAACGATCGATTTCTCGATTGATGACGTGAGCGTTGAGAAAAGTGAGTAAAAACCCACTAGTGTGGAAAAGT
>JAAAKG020138682.1:0-12572 GCA_010014905.2 Druon quercuslanigerum
GACATATTTTATATATAATATATAGAAAATATATATATATATATATATATATATATATATATATATATATATATATATATATATATAACTCATAAAATCAGTAGTGAAGATATGTTGCTATGAAAAATAAAGTATCTATATTTATTTTGTAATGTCTGAATAAGCAGTCCCAGACCGACGCACATGCATTAATATAATATGCATTTAATCAGATAGAGCAGAACATCAAATAGCAATGTTCGCATTTTGGGAACATACTAATCGACTATGAAGCACGTAACACACGATGACAATGTGTTCGTTAAAGCCGCAGAAGCTTTAACAAAGGAGAATTCGCAATCACCAAATTACAGTTGTCGATGGTTTGACATTTAATATTAAAAGGTCTATGTATAAATGTGGGGGAAGTACAAAGACCGCGAGCGTGTAGCGCGATACAAATACATTATCGAGCGCGGGGCTCGACAGGCGCCCTTGGCGCACTCAACTAGCCAGAGAAGCGTACCGCACGCGATGTAAATGTGCCCGGAAAGCATGCAGTTTTTTTTATTAAAATTCTATACTTGCTATTTCCTCTATCAAAACTAAAAATTTCATGATTAGTATCACATTACGTTGCCGTTTAACTTATAATGTATATAGTCTATATCGAGGTCAATATGTCCGGACACAAGCCACAGCCCCTTCCTTTTTTCAGCTCCCCCTTCTCCTTTCCAGGTCCTTACGCTTAGATTCGAAATTGCAATAAACGTAGATTAACATACGGAATGTCCTAGCCTTTAGACTGTATCCAGTGGGCACAAAAGGTAAAGAACATCATTAGAACGGCTCGAAAACGTCCTAAGTCAGTCCAAATAATTAATAAGGAGAGTGCCAGTAAAGTGAATGACGCCTAAAACAAAAGACCTTGGACACTAATGGACCAAAGTGGGGAACATCACATGACGACTTTGCGAGGATCTTCACTTGGGGTGATTGCTAGAGAGATTGATCAGCAACCTGGGTGAGATCAGTGTTGCGGAATGAATGTTTTATTTAAATAAATACCACGAGAATTTTAGATCAATCTAAAAATTTGATAACTCCTTCCTCACACTACTCCCCTCCCCACCGACTGAGTCACGCCTACCCCGAAAGGGAAACGACTTAATGGTGTAATAATAAAAGTGTATGTAACTTTAGTATCAACGTAAAACTCGAGGTGATACCCTTATAGAATCAATCGTATGTTTGTCCGTCTGTCGTATTCTTTCCGTGAAGGGTGGGGGAGTTAGAAGTAGAAGGGTAGTAGAGGATAGTGATGCAGAGGCTGGGAAAGGAATGAATGGTATAGTTGGGAAAGGAAGATGAAGTAGATAATGTGAGAGGAGGGAAATTATGGAGGGGGGGGGTATGGTAGATAGAAATTTGAAAGACTTAATTAGCGTCCTAATAGGCTGCGACATGCTTTTTAGTAGGCGCGTGTCGTCCACTAATTTTTTATTTCTATGATGACGAAAAGCGTGAAGTTGGGTTCGTTGTTCATAATACTTCGGTTAAAATAAACCGATATTTTTTAAATGGTTAGTGGAATTGAAATTACTTAATAAGATATCGTTACATACATATATTTTTCAAGCATATCACCAAGAGTATTATTTACAGCACATAAATAAACACTGTTCAAAAAATCTGATGGAGATTTAATATACATGTGATTGAAGCTATTTGCATATACCGTACATTTAATTTTAATATACCATCCTTCCTTCCAATCTTGAAGGAAAATTACTACCAAATTTGTTTTTAATTTTTCTAAAGTGCAAATATATGTCTTTTCTAATAAACGATTAATGTCCGGTGTATGAAATTTAATATGCATAGTCTCTTAATGGTTATTTTCTATAATGAGGTTTTAATATTAATATACAAATGTATGTTAAATCTATATTAAAATTGCAAACATTTTGAACAATGAAGGGGCCTACAAGAAGAAGCGGTAGCACATTTTCTTCATTCGTTGGTGAATAATTCAGGGCGATAGGTCGCCGTCGATGGCCGGATATTGTGACACAAGCACGCAGCACGTACTTACTCGTACGGTTTCCGGATACGAATACATGCAACGGGGAACGCGGTTTGTGGTGTAGCCACAAAGTGAGCTATCAAAGGCCGTCGTCCTTCGGGGGTTGTACCCTGGTAAATGTGGCAACCACAGCGGTCCCTTTGTGTCGTCGTATTTTCGCACACGTGCATCCGCATCCGAGTGCTCAGTGCTCACGTGCGAGGAAATACATTAGTGTATGAAAATCTCCTGCGGACGTTTCGCCTATAATCACCGGCGTGATTATAGGCGAGAATACGCGCGTAACTTCGTGGTTTTCGGCGTGACGACATCCTGAGGACGTGGGGCGTATGTCAATGAGGCGTAGCACATTACTTTGTACCCTAAGAGAACGATTTTCTTGTATACAAAAAAAATGTGTTGATTTAATGAATTTGTTTACTCAAACTAAAAAATTTGGTCAGCTCAAGTAAGCCTTTGGTTAGATTTAGAAAACACAACGAACAATTTAAATTAATTATTTACTCGAGAATCTTTACTTGCTTTATCCAAATAATTATGTTGAGCGAAATATATCATTTATTAGAAAATGATTTGGTTAAAGTGACAAGATAATTTGTTTGAATCAACAAAATACTTCCCTTGAATGCACTAAACATACCGAAACAGGTTACGTCAGCCCACTCTGGTGGGCAGTTTGCGCGCCAGGAAGTGTCGAAAAGATCGTGTGCCGTGTTCTCAATTTATGAAAAAATGAGTGATACCGACACCTGGACACTCACAGTGTCAAATTTATTGTAAAACAGGGGCTTTTTTCATACATTTTGTACAATTGTTAATCAAACCAAAATATTTGTTTGGATCAACCAACATGTTTGATTGGATGAAGCAAAATATTTATTGTAATCAACCAAATTTTATTAACCAAAAAATTTGTTTGAATGAACCAAAAATTTTATTGACATTATATCAATGTATTTATTTGTTTGATCCAATCAAATTTTTGTTTAATCAACCTAACTTTTTTCTAAATGTATAAAACATTTCTGTATAATACAAAGAATTGATTTTATCTAAGCAACATTTTTTTCAGTGACTGAAATATTAACTAAGCGAGAGAATGTTATTATTTGTTGAAAAAAATAATAACAGATTTGTGTTTAAAATTGGGTTTCTGGTATAGTCAAATGTGATTTTAAAGCCAGAAAATATTTCCTTCAAATAAATTAAAGTCCGTCGACTAAAGGAGAAGCTTTTTTTAATTGGAAGATGTGATTTCTGGGTTCAAAGAAGAGTACAGTAAATTTTACGAAATGTTTCTTGGAAAAAAAAGTAATGGGTTCATCATTTGAGCAAATATTTATGCGATTCTGAGATGCGATATATTTTGTAAAAAAATCATGTGAAAAAGTCGACAAAATAATAATTGATTCGAAGAATCAAGTCCAAGATTTAGATTTTAGAAATTAATAGTCTACGGTTTATTGCAGGAAAAAAATGCTAACCTAACCAAGATATTTATTTATTATGGATGTTTTTTTGAATCGAATAAATTATTTCTTTGATATACAGAGTAAAACAAATGTTTTTTTGATTCGAATAAATCCTTTCTATACGTAGGTACATTTGATATAAATTAATATTTTGCTTAAATCGAATAAATGAGTAAAATAAATATTTTTATTAAATAAATGCTTTGTTAATTAAAATAAATGAGATGTGTGGAACCAACTAGATTTATTTCAAGGCGTCTTTTTCTCTAAATCAAGAAAATCGTTTTTTTACAACTACTGATATGGCTATAAGTAAAGGTAAATATAGTAAAGGTAAATATGTTTAAGCATCAGTTAATGTTTAGATTAAAGACTAAAAAAACTTAGAAATTGATATTTTACTATGAAGTAGTGATGTGAAAACATATTAATGACTGTAATATGAAATTATTATTTTTAAACGTTTTGAAATAATCTTGCTTCACGTTTGTCAGTTTTAAGCGAGACAACCACATAAATAAAAAAAGATGCACTAATTTGAAAGAGATGTGGGAGGAGGAAGTCATGGATCTTGACGAATTAATTTTAAAACAACCGTGAAATCGACTGAAACACGAAGACGTTCAAACTCTGAAGCCCTAAGTCTCTAAGAGAATACATTTTGTGGGAGGAGACCTACAGAAAGTCAGTCAGGAAGAACATCCGTTCAAATTTCAACGAGCTGATCCGACGGCCCTTTTTGCGTGTTAGCAGGTTCTGGAAAGAGAAAGCCGGCGAATAACCGCCATAATTCATAGTGAATAATGAGCGCTTCATTAGCCGCGTTATTTAATGCAGTCACGCTGGAAGCTAGTGATAAACGAAGCACACTATGATTGAGATCGGGAACTATGGTCGTGAATCCGCATCATCCAAGAGTAATTATTTAAAACATGAACATTTCTTGTATGATGAAGAGTTTTCTAAACAGTTAATGAAGACATAATCTAGACCCAGCTAGAGAATGAAATTGATGGGCACTTAGTGGTGAAGAAACTCAAGCTTATCGAAATCTTGGTGATTCGAAATTCCTGGGAAGCGTTGGAATTCTCTGAGCTGGTTCTTGACTAATTGTCAGCAGACTTGTGGTTCGGTATCAGAGGGACTCAATACCGGATGGAGCGCGTGACCAGCACTGGCAGGCGGCTAGTCATAAAAAATAATAAGAGTCTCCAGTGAAATAAATTGAGTTATTAACGTGACAGTGTCACAATAAATTATGATGAAGTCAGATGCGGTCGCGAAAGGTCGGACAGGCTAACAGCTGTTGATTGCCGGTCGCTCGTTTGTCTCCATGAAAGCCTGACAGAGCGACGTTCCTGTAAAGTAACATCGTCTGTACATGTCGTAGAAACAGACCAGCTCGTTCCTGCACGAACTCGTCCAGAGCGTTACTCTTGATGCTCTTCGCAATTAGCCCTGTCCATAGATTGAAACAAATGGCGCACGGCGAAACTGGACTTGCTCTGAACAGCCTGAACTCTATCCATATATATATATACGTACTGCATTGGTAGGGAACCAACATCGGCATCCCTTCTCACGCCGTTGACTTCCAACTCTACGATAACGCGCCTCATAAATTACTATTGACTTTTTACATCCTGCAATCTAGAGGACGAAAAAAGCTAGCTGTTCTACAAATTACAAATGTTAACTGCAGATTTTTCTATATCCAAACATAGATTGACGCTATATTTTTGATTGAAAGACATGTTGTGGATTAATTAGTTTAAATTCATTCATTAGTCTTGATCAGCTTATAAAATATTGTTTTAAAGTACTTCGATTTATTATTACTAACTTCAAAAGATGACTTCTGTTAGTAACGGTTTTGGACAAAGGTCAGGTTTGAACTCTAACCAATCCTCTTCTAAGGTTATTAAAACTTGAAATCTTTCGACTTTTTGACAGTCGCTTATTTTAATCAAGTGTAAGACATATCTCCAGATGCTTTAGATCATATTAGCGATGACGCATTGCCCCAGAAGTCGTGAACAGGATATCACTAGCCGCATTCTAAGTGCCGTGGAAAAAGCGAAGCGAAACCGTGGTTATTCTACAGATGTCATGCAAATGATGTGAATAGAAGGAGAAGGTACATTTTTTCGTAAAAGTAATCCTATCATGCCAAATCATCATTCCAAATTAAGACCTTGGATGTTTCATAAATAGCTATTATAGTCACCAAGTACATTTAGCTAACGTTCTCACATATAATTTTATGAATCGTAACGAAAATGTTCTTATGTTGTATCTGAGGGCTTCTGGAATGTAATACGCTTTCGTTGGTAACCGAAGCTATTAATTAAGCTTATTGGGGTTTCTGTGCGTCCCTTTGGACGATCATCCTTATCGCCGCCAATCGATCTTCAAGAAGTAGTACTGTGGCTTCGTCAACTGTCCCGATTGATCTCTAACGAATCTTCTGAGAAACAATGGGTCGGCATGACTTGATCTTGTCTCTTCGAAATCGCATCAATCCAGTCTGTCTCAAATAATTTATCACGCATGAAGAAAGTAATTTATTTCGTTTTACTGTATAAGAAATTGTTCAAAATAACTCAGCATCAAAGGATCTTTCTTGATAGGAAAAGATAGCCTACCCGTACCCGGAGGATGGTTAATTGTTATATTTGTAGATATGGCATCATGTTTAAGTCTTCATACACTGAAGCTCCCCTCCACCATTGTATACCATCCCCGAAACAGCTTAAATAGGGGAGTGCCAGTGTAGTTTCTACGAAGAATTTAATTTTAAAAGAGACGTGGCCATTAAGAGTGTTTACGATTTGTATCAATTGTAAAGAACTGACTTGGATTAATTTTAACTGACTGCATTCTACACTTGTTCCAAGTAGGCTGAAACACAATCGAAATCCCGATGCGTCCAACGAGCGAATCGCATTCAGTTGGATGTTAGGTAGATTTATCATGTAACCTACAATCCAAACAACTAATAGTAATACGGCTGATGCTTATGACCCGTGAAGTCACAGTTTTCTTAATTTCATGCCTCGAAGATGACAATACTTTTTCTCGTAATACCGTATAGCGAACCATCTTTATGTTGAACTGCGTATAACAAGTGCCTTTAGTCAGTGATTTATCATACACTTCTGCTGTAAAACAATTTCTTACTTTATTACATTCTTCTTTTTAAGAAGAAAATAATGAACACAATAATTATACTGTGGTAAATTGCGCAACAATTGTGACATCTATAAATGAAATGCGACAGCGCTAATTACATGGTATTGAATAATGGATTAAGATTTTAACAAATTTAACATTGGACGTTGAAGTCGAATCGATTTCGAAGGGAGAGAAGTTATGGTAACTTCGAACGTCACACGTCGGTGGTTTTTCAATCCAATCAAGCTAATAATAAGTCAATCTTTGCGAGCTATCCGCAAGCACGATACGTCGAATTGAACGTTGCTTGCATAATACCCGTCCATCATTGGAACGGTAGCGCTCGACATCTGTCAGCTAACTAATTGCCGCTAAGTCATTTAGCGGCGTTTCGATGATGCAGACCCGAATGAGCTAACGAGGCACGACAGGGCGTTAATTCGAACTATGGCTTGCCTACTATAATAATAATTGGCATCGCCACTGACGTACCAACTTAGGACCCGTTTTAGAAAGAATTAAAAAATAAAAAATTTGTTTCTAAAATTTAGCCAACCTTAAAAAATTGCAGTATGTATATATTATATTATATTGAAGAAAGTAGATCATATAAAAAGTCTCTAGAGTTATATTTTCTCAAACAACTTATTTAAAAAAATTTAATTATTTTTAAAATTGTATATTGAGTGTAAATTACCAAATCGTCCTTCAGTAGCGTCATATTTTAGGTCTCATATAAAACAGTCTAATCGCTATACTACTTGTAGAAAATTATTTCTCATTTTTCTCTCTGCTTTTTTATTTTTTTCTAAAAAAAGAATTTTTCGGTTCTTTTTTAATATAATTTCTATCTGTTTTCAAATTTTAATAGGAAAATTTTATGGTATTTGTCAAAATTCAGTTGTTGGATTGATTTTATTTCCTGGAATTCTGCACATTACTTTTTTCATCGAAATGTTAAGTTTTAGTACCAATTTTTGGGTTTTATGTGAATTTGGTGATTGAAAATGCACGAGAATAGTATTGTTCCCTTAACCCTCAAAAGGTACACTGGTGCGAATTCGCACCGGAAAATTGTTCATTTTGTTGAAATTTACACAGGCAAAGCTGCAGCTGTTTATTAAAGTATATATGTTAAATATGCGTAATATATGCTAGATGTTTATTATATGTTTAATATTTTAAATATTAATTATTATTGAGTTTTAAATATATCAATACATATAGATAGATAGCAAATAATTGGCATCGTGAATAAAGTTATAATATTGTACTTGGCCACGCTATCTAACAAGAAAAAGGCTAATATCTTTGCAAAAAATTATTGACAATTTTTAAATTTTATTACACACTATGTAAATAATTTGTGTACCTTTGTCTTATGAAAAATGAGCCATAATAATGTAAAAGACAATGGCTATTTCACCACAGTTCACAAATTTCATCATTTTGTTTTTGGACATTATGGTCAATCTCTTTGAATACAAATAATTTTGTCCTTAAATAATATTGTTTCACAATTACAGTGATTTTTAAAATTTGTCAAACGTAAAAAATTCCGCAAGAGGGCAATCAGTTTATAAAATAATTTGAGTCTCTCATAATTCAAATTAACATGATACGAAATATATTATCAGAAAAAATCGGGATTATTGTTTCAGAAGATATAAACATACTTTCGTTGAACAACTTGCTTGACAGTTGACCAGATGGAAGACAGCAAATTGACGTTTTAATACATTAAATAATGGTAATTTCTATATTATTATATCTTCTTCAACGAATAAATCGATAGAACATATACTGATCTTTACACTTTACATATAGTAATGCGGGTATGTATTATTTAAAATAAATTAATTCGTGTTAATTGGATTCTCTCTCACTTGCTCTCCTTCTCATTCTCTGAGCGCTAGGCGGCTCTGAGCGATCCAGGCGAGTAATTGCTGAAAGTAATTGGTGTCTCGAAGGCACAAAAACGATTTTTACTTATTATTTCCTCGACTCGAGGCAGTAGGGTGTATGACATCTGAATAGTGCGCATCACGTTTTCAATTTTCCACTCTGAGGCACGGAGAGCTGTCCTTACTCGTTAAGTGCACTGACAACGTCGTCGAGGTGGAAGCCCCGTTAGGTATAAATTAAAATATCGATCAGACTGTGCCAATTATATTTTCGATGGAGCGCTAATGTACGTCAATGATATATGAGCTGCTTGCCAAAATACAATAATGGCACTCATATTAGCTGCAGAAGAGACTTTTCTATTTTTATAGTAAATAATTTTCTTTTAAAATTGCTCTAATACGTATGCGGTAAAATTCACAATTGTTAATTGCGAAGCTGCAAACCCCAAATTTTCAATTAAAAATATGTAATAGAGTATAAAGATGTTTATATTTGTTCTTTCTTAGTAAAGCTTATTTTTTCCTTTTCAAAAGTTGAAGAAAATATTGTCAATGCAACATGAAGTAATGATCTGATCATGTATACTTTTTTTGGCTATGAAAAAATCTCGACGAAAATTTAGATACCCAAGACCTAAACAGGGTGTGGTTTTCTCGGAGAGAAGCGAGTTTTTAATAGATATTGTCTATAAAGTTAAGAGACAAAAAAGTAAATTTTTAACATTTTTATGTTTCTAGAATTTAGACCGCCAGGAGAGTGTTTGTATAAGATATAAGGTTATTTATTTATTTCACAAAAATGGTTGGTTTATTGAAACTAAACAAATAATTTTCACTCCTACAACATTTCTTCGGTGCTGTATGCGACAATTTTTGCAAGGAATGCAATATACTATGCAAGAATTGGTCTCTTTTTATTGGAGCTTTTCGTGATTTAAAGACGGTTGGTTAATTTCTCTGGTTCCTAGAACTGTTTCTTATATCTTAAATGGTTTTACAATTCCATATAATTTTTGCAATATACCTTTAATGTACGAAATCGCGACGACTTTTAATGAATTACATAATTATCCTGGTTTACTTGAGAATCATGGGTAATCGTGTATCTTTTTGTTTTTGTAGAGTTAATAAAATATAGTTTATTGACTTACCAAAATAATGATTTTTAGCGCAGTACATTCTATTTATGTTACGTTTGCCTTGAATATTTGGGAAAATTAATTAGGCATGGAAACGTTTCGTGCCATACTTTACCTGTCTTTATCTTTACAAAGTATACAATGTCAGGATAATTTTGACTAAATATAAAAATATGTATGTTTATTTTTGGCAATCCAGCTTATTAACAGGTAATTACATGATTCCTCGTTAATTTTAATATAAAGCTGTTTGCTTCTAGTTATGTGTGCTTTGTCGTATAGCGTTTTATTATCTCTGGAATTAATATATTTTTATGTTTTTGAATACTATCTACTCTTAAAAGTGCGGCTGAATAAAGAAAGCAAAGAAATATAAATAATATTTTTATCAATTGTAGAACAATTTAACTGGTATTTTAATTTATGAGTTAAAATACGAGAATGGTAATCTTAACTTTGATTTATTATATTATGACGTTTTTTATTAATAATTTATTACAAAATTAGTGCAATTTTAATCATAATTAAAGGTACCGCTAAGCCCGCGAGATTAATTACTCAAAATTGTCCAAAACACGTTTCAAAATATTTTAAAACATTTTATAATTTCAAAAACACATGACTACTTTTAATACTTTTTTAAGAAACAAAGGATATTCATAATACAACGATACTATATATGGTGTATTTTGTTGCGTCCTCAAAACGTATCGATCGACCTATTATTTAAACATTTATGATCCACCAGTATCTATTTACAAAGTTTCAAAGATTTGTGTATTCTCTTTATATAAAAAAAACTTTGTTCATATTAGAAATACTACAGTACTGTATCTTAGATGGGTGTGTGCATCTGACATGGGTGTCTCTTCGAGACACGTGTCATGATCCATTGACTTACATTCCATGATCTCTAATGATCTAGCAAATAGATTAAAAAATATATAGTTTATCATGTTGGTATGAGGAAAACATTTTTAATATTGGAAATACAACAGTAGTGTGATTGATATATTTGTTCGCAACTTCGACATGCATCGTTTGCATAATTAAAGAACCTTTTATGTCCTATCATAATCTACCCATATCGTTTTTAACTTTTTTACCAAATTATTTACCTTTTTTATATTGATCGCGTTTTATTTGAAACGCGTGGATTTGAAATGCAATACTACCGTAAGTAAAATTTTAACATATTCATTGTAACAGAACACGTCGATTAGCATTTTGACGGGCTCTATGATTTTCTGAAAATAAGATTTTTTTAAAGAAAGAAATATAATATTATGCCATAAAGCGATTTCCCTTTCGGCATAAGCATGGCTTACTCAAAGAGGAAAGGAGTAAGATGAGGAAGGCTTTCCAGAATTCCCGTGGTATTTATTTAAATAACACAATCGTTCCGCAACACTTCTCCGACCCAAACTGCTGATCAATCCCTAGCGATCACCCCAAGTGAAGAGCCTCACAAATTCATTATGTGAGGCTACTCACTCAGGCCCATAAGTATCAAAGGTCTTTTGTTTCAGGCCTCATTCACTCCATTGACACTTTTTTTATAAACCATTTGTCTCACTGTGCCCAAGAGTGTCTTGTCCCATATCTTGTACAGGAATTTTATTTTAATCGCGTTACGTTTGCTCTTATTTGCTCTTCTTGGTAGGTCAAGATCTCGCTACCGTACATCACAGTCTGTATTGCCCTTTTAGGTTTACTTAGTATATTTTTACTTCTGATAATGGGCCCTGCTCTACCGATAACCTTCTTACCCTCGTTTATACGCCTGTCTATAACTTCTTATCTATCATTTCGTCACTACTGAATAGGCTACCAAGATATACGTACTAATCAACTTGTTCTATTCTCTCATAATTCAAGATAATTATGCACATTGTTTTCTCACCCTTTCCTCCAATCACCATAATTTTAGTTTTATTTGCGTTATTTTTGAGGCCTCCATGGTTTTCATGCTTGCATTCGGTTTGCTCAACATTCTTTGCAAGTCTTCGATTGACTCTGCCATTGAAACCTTATCATATGCGAACGCTCACCTATCTATCACTTGTCTATGAATGTAATAAATAGTCATGATGAGATAACGATTCTTTGTCTAACACCTTGCTTAATGCATATTGATTCCGTACTATTGCAGGACTTCCCAAACTTGATTTCTATCCACCTTGTCTATCGCATTTTCTAGGTAAAAAATGCACAGCAAACTTGTTCCCTACCTCTCAAACTTTTTTGTATATTAGTAGGATAATCAAATTTTTCAGTTATCTGGAACTTTTTTTGTCTCAATACATAAATTTATCATTTCGCAAAATATGTAAGTTACGAAGTCGCCACTGTATTTAAGCATTTCAGCGTAAATACAATCCACGCCAGATCATCTTTCATTCCTTAATTACATCCCTAACCTCAGTGGCGCATACTTTTTCAATTGAGTTTTCTAACATGCATCGTGTTCTATATCGCAGTTGTGATTCCTCGTAGCCTCATCTCCCAATAATGCCTAAAAAGAGTCTCTCAAAGCTCTAGTATCCCGTCTGTATCATACGAATTTCACCTTTGCTCTGTCTCATACAGACAAACTCTGTACTTTTACCTCCCTTCATATTGATCATCGCTACTTTATAAAACTGTTTCTTTCTTCCTTCAAAGTTGGTTTGCATTTTCTTCTCTTTTTCTTTTTTTCTTTCTCTTTTCTTCTCTTTCTTCTTTTTAGTAAGTGTACCGTTTCTTTCTTCCTTCAAAGTTGGTTTGCATTTTCTTCTCTTTTTCTTTTTTTCTTTCTCTTTTCTTCTCTTTCTTC
>JAAAKG020138683.1:0-12572 GCA_010014905.2 Druon quercuslanigerum
GTTCCATAATTTTAGTTAAAAATTCGGTTTTTTTTTTGGGTTGAAAATTAATTTTTTAAACTAAAAATTTAACTACTCCGTCTTAGTTTAAAATTTATCTTTTTTAGTTGATAATTCATGTGTTTCGTTGAAAATTGTTTTTTTTTGTAGAAAGTTAATGTTCTTGGTTAAAAATAAATGTTGTAAACTGAAATCCCACTAAATGCAGTTAAATATTCTATAATTATAGTTGAAAATTCGTCACTTTGGTTGAAAATTATTCTTTTTTTACTGAAAATTAATGTTTTGTTTAAAAATTTATATTCTTTACTTGAAAATTGTTTGTTTTCAAATTAATTTTTTAATTGAAAATATACCTTTTCAATGTTTAGTTGAAATTTTGTTTTCTTTCTAGTTGAAAATTTGTCTTTTTTGGTAGAAAAACTAATCTTCTGCTTTGAAAATTAATTTTTTTGCACTGTATTTTTACTTGAAAATTCAATTAATCTAGTTAAATTTTCCATAATATTTTAGTTGATAACAATTTTGTTTTTGGTTTCTGAAATTAAAGTTTTTAAGCTGAAAAAGTAACTGCAGTTTTTGGTTGAAAATTTATTTTCTTTCTTTAAAATTTCACTTATTTTGTGAAAATTCATTTTTTTTATTGAAAATTAATCCTCTTGATTAAAAGTTAATTTTTTTAACTTTTTTTTTCTTTTTTTACTGAAAAGTAATGTTTTTTGATCGAAAATTAATTTTTTAGACTGAAAATTAAACAATTTTTCAATTCGTCAATATTATAAGTTGTTTGGTAATTTTCAAAAATCAGAATTTTTTTATTAACGAATTTTATTTTGATTTTTTTTTATTCAGTCCAAAACAATAATTATCTATAATATAATATAAAAATAATTATATTAGTTAATAATAATATTTATTATTATTATTATTATTATTATTATTATTAAAAATTATATAACGAGCGGACAATGCCTCGAATCAAAGAGGAAAAAAATTGGAATTTGTACAATTATTGCAGATACGTAATTTCTTGGATTCTAAAGTTCAAAAATGAGTTAATCTCATCTGAGAATCAGTAGAAATAATCAGCGCAGAATGGTATAATTTTGTGTAATGAGCGAGGGTGGGAGGGAGTTCGGGTATATAATATAATAATGGAAAGAAGTAAATTACGCTGGGAATGACCGACTGGATTGTTCATTGCCATTGCTATTGCCAGTGGCACACATCTTCGTCAGTCGCCACGTGGTCTGTCTTTGGTGATTCGTGCGTCGTGGGTCGTGGGCCGTGGGTGAAGTGAAAACCTGACACAGAGTCACTCACTCACTCGCTCGCTCGCTCGCTCGCGCGGTCGACGTTCGTGACGGTCGTGGCGGTCGTGACTCCTCGTGTGGCGTGACTCCCCGTGTGGCGTGACCGGGACCGGTGACTCTTCAGTCTTCAAACTCTTCCCCACACTTTGCCTTTGCTTTTGCTTCTTCACTCTCTGCTTTCCATTCGCTAATATCTCTCTATTGCTTAGTATCCATGAAACGTTTACCGGGCGCAGACTGCAACAAGTATAACTGTAAATTCCGTTATATCAGTACACGGTGGATGGTGCTCGTCGTCTTGAGTCATCTCACTTGCGGATAAAAATAGGAAATTGGCAAAAACTCGAAACCTTGGACCAAGCACGTTTTCGTGAATTCATCAACAACTTTTAACTATCCAGTGTTGTGTGTGTTTTTTCTTTACGCCGGGCGGAAAAGTCGCACAATTAAGGAGGTCAGGTGCACGAGTGGCGCGGGTGTCCTAGCTGAAATATTATTATTTTTTCTCCAGCGAATTCCTCAGCAAGAAAAGGTAAACTCAGTTCGCACTACTTCGCCATGTGATGTTCTTAACCTACCTTAAGCTTCTAGTTTATTTTGATTCGTATCCATAATAGTCGAAGGTGGAGTTGTGCAATTTTTTTTTTATTTCATTTACGGATGAAAGTTCATTTTAAGAACTTGTGACGCATCGAAGACATTACATGACCATTTCGAGACCCGTTGGAATTGTATGGTGAATTTGAAATTTCAAGAAAGTTGTTTTTCGGGGGATTTTAAATAGGTGTTTAGATCTGCTGTAATAATATTTGGTGATTGTTTACTCAGGGCGATTACTCGCCTGGAAAGCCTGGAAATGTCAGGGAATTTTTGAGAGAGCGTTTTTAAATTTTGTTTAAATTGTAAAATAAAATTGTATAACAATATTTTTTCATGGATGATTCAGAACCAATATATTTAGATTATTATATTATCAAACAAATTAAAAATTAATAATCCAAACATAATACATTTCTAAAAATTGCTAACATTAAAAATATTATTGTTTATTTAATTCCAATTTTTAAGATTTCGGAAAGTGAGGTAGTTTGGAAATCTGGTTTTTAATGATTGAATCTTCTTCATGCTCTTTTACATAAAATTTTTCTTGAGAAAATGGATTATTTTTCAATCTCAAAATAAAAAATATTTTTTTATTTGTAAAAGTAACTTTATGTTACAGGATTTAACTATGTGGTCAAAAAATTCGTTTTGCGTTGTTGAGAATTAATTTTTTTTAACTTAAAATTCAACGGTTTGGTTGAAATTTTGTTTCTCTCTTGAATGGAAAATTTTTTTTAGTTGAAAATTCAACTCTTCTTGGAAATTTATGTTTTTTGGTTAAATTCAACGCTTCTTTATTTAAAATTTAAATATTTCTTTCGTTGAAAAGTTGATCTCCGTGATAGAAAATTTAACTACATTCTTGAAAATTCGTTTTTTTGTTGATTTTTTTTCTGAAAATGTAACTAATCCAGCTAAAACTTTAACTACTTTCTTAAACATTAATTTTTTTCGAAGATTCATTTTCTACTGCATATTTAACTGCTGTAAGTGAAACTTCAAAATTCTTTCCTTTTTTTTTGGTCGAAAATTTAACTGAAAATTCATATCTTTGCTTGAGCATTAATTTTTTTTAACTGTTTGCTGCTGTTAAAGATAAAGTTTTTAAACTGAAAACTTAACTATTCAGTTTTTGGTTGAACATTTATCTTATTTACTTAAATATTCACGTATTTTGATAAAAATTCGTCTCTTTTTTTGTTGAAATCTTATCTTGTTTTTCTTGAGAATTCGTTTTAGTTAAAAATCAAATTTTAGTTAAAAATTCATGTCTTTCGTTGAAATTATTTTTATTAACTGAAAATTTTACTAATATACTATAATATTCCTTATTATTAGTTAAAAATTCGTTTTTTTGCACTTGTTGAACATAAATTTTTTGAACTGAAAATTTAATCCTTCAGTTTTGGTTAAAAATTTTTCTTCTTTACTTGAAAACTGTTTTTTTGTTTGTTTTCAAATTAGTTTTTTAATTGAAAATATACCTTTTCAATGTTTGGTTGAAATTTTGTTTCTCTCTTGAATGGAAAAACTTTCTCAGTTGAAAATTTAACTCTTCTGGAAAATTTCTGCTTTTTGATTGAATTCAAAACTTCTTTTTTTTTTTAATTTTAATCTTTCTCTCGTTGAAATAGCCTCCATTACTTTTTTCTTTAAAGAAACTTATCTTTCATGGATGAAAATTAAACTAATTAATTAAAAGTCAAACTCGTCTTAAAAAAATTAATTATTTTAGTTGAAGATTCATAATTCTAAAGAAAAATCTATCTCCTTGATTGAAAATTTAATTACTTTTTTGAAAATTCGTTTTTTTTGTTACTGAATTTTTTTTCTGAAAATATATCTAATCCAGATAAAACTTTAACTTCTTTCTTAAAATACTCCTTCTTTTTTGTAGAAAATTAATTTTTTACTAAAAATTTAACTGCTGCAGGTGAAACCAAAATTCGTTTTTTTAGTCGAAAATTTAACTGAAAATTTATATCTTTGGTTGAAAATTAACTTTTTTAACTTCAAATTTAACTATAATTTAAAAATATTCCGTAATTTTAGTTGAAAATTCGTTTTTTTCTGTTAAAAGTAAATTTTTTAAACTGCAATTTTAACTATTCCGCTTTTGGTTAAAAATTTATCTTCTTTACTTGAAAATTGTTTGTTTTCAAATTAAATTTTTAATTGAAAATATACCTTTTCAATGTTTTGTTAAAATTTTTTTTCTTTTTAGTTGAAAATTCGTCTTTTTTGCTCGAAAATTTAACTGAAAATTTATATCTTTGTTTCAGAATTAATTTTTTAAACTGAAATTTTAACTATTCCGCTTTTGGTTAAAAATTTATCTTCTTTACTTGAAAATTGTTTGTTTTCAAATTAATTTTTTAATTGAAAATATACCTTTTCAATGTTTGGTTAAAATTTTTTTTCTTTTTAGTTGAAAATTCGTCTTTTTTGCTCGAAAATTTAACTGAAAATTTATATCCTTGTTTCAGAATTAATTTTTTTAACTGAAAATTTAACTAAACTTTTGAAATATTCCGTAATTTTAGTTTAAAATTCGTTCTTTGTGGTTAAATATAAAGTTTTTAAACTGTAATTTTAACTATTTAGCTATTGGTTAAAAATTTATCTTCTTTACTTGAAAACTGTTTGTTTGAAATTAATTTTTTATTTTAAAATATACCTTTTTAATTTTTGGTTGAAATTTTTTTCTTTTTAGTTCAAAATTTGTCTTTTTTGGTAGAAAATAATTCTTCTGGTTAAAAAAAAAAAATTTTACTAAAAATTTACTTGATCTAGTTGAATATTCCAATAATTTCAATTTTAAATTGATTTCTTTCGTTTAAATTAATTTTTTACCTGCAAATTCAATTAATCTGGTTAAATTTCCCATAATATTTTAGTTGCTAACAATTTTGTTTTTGGTTGTTGAAAATAAATTTTTTAAGCTGAAAAAGTAACTACTGTTTTCAGTTGAAAATTTATTTTCTTTCGTTGAAAATTGTTTTTTTATGTTTTGTTTGTAGAAAGTTAATGTTCTTGGTTGAAAATAAATTTTTTAAACTGAAATCTTACTAAATACAGTTAAATATTCCATAATTATAGTCGCAAATTCATCTCTGTGGTTGAAAATTATTTTTCTTTTACTGAAAATTACTGTTTTTTGATCGAAAATTAATCTTCTTTTAAAAAATAGAACTTTTTTTTTGACAAATTGTTTTTATTGCTATTGAAAATTAATTTTTTGAACTGAAAATTAAACAATTCCTTGTAATTTTTTCCTTTTTTCAGTGAAAAATTTATCTATTAGGATAAAAATTCACCGATTTCGTATGCCTAAACCAACTAGGTTTACTTGAGGTATGCATTTTGATTTGTTTGCATTTTTTTATGAAAATTTGGACGCGATTGAAATATTGGATTTTTCGAAATCGAAAAAAATCTAACTTTTATATTAAACCGGTTCAATGATCTTAAATTATTACAACTTAAAAAATCAAAATTAATTATTTTTTGGAAGAGAAGGAACTAATTTTGATTTAAAAAATGGTATTAATCTAAGAAAATAATTTTTTAAATCAAAATTCTAAAATTTTATATTTTTATTAGTATTATTAAAAGTTCGAATGAACCACTGCCAGTCTAATATTCATCTTTGATCTGCGAAAAATTATCGTTGAAAACAAAATAATGATATTGGAAAATTCGGATTTTAATTGTGGATTTGAAAAACAAACTTCTTTTAAATATTATTATTGATGATTGAAATTTTTAAATTCTCAAAACAAAAATAATGTACAGTTGGCATCAAAATGTTCGAATTCTCTGAAAATAGCGCTAATTAAATACGATTCATTTTGAGAGAGTTTTTGAAATTTATAAATCGCAAAAAATTTTAAAATTACGTTAAAAATTCGAAAGATTAAAACGGCCTTATTTTAATAAAAATAATTGGAATTTATAGCAGAACTGGTTAAAAAAATTTTTTTATACTGTTCCAAAATTGGAATGAAAACCCTAAGGCCATTCAAAAATTACGTCCCGCAGGCAGATGGGGTGGGGGGAGTCTGGTGTTGACGCAGAATGTGAGAACGCACATGGAAAATTATTATACGGGTGGGTAAGGCATTGACTCTCCATATAGGGCTGCCGAAAAACCTATTATACTACACGGAACAAAATATTTGTTTGCCTGTGAATCTTGGATATCGACTTTTATGTGACTAATTTGATAAAATTCCAGGAATTTTTTATGAAATAATGTTCTCTTTTCTCCTACTATTTTATGAAAGTCCCTGAAAACTTGTAAGAATGTGTAAACTGAAAATTGACCTGTTTAATTTATTGTGTAAAAATCTATTTTTTTTTAGTTGAAAATTTATGAATTTTGTTGAAAATTCGTCTGTTTTGGTGGAAAATCTTGGTTGAAAAATTCATCCCTTTGATTTAAAATTAATTAATTTTGTTGAAAGTTCTTTTTTTTTTATTTTTAACATAATTTTTTAACTGAGAATTAAATTATTTTAGGTGAAAATTTTACTATATGGTGGAAAATTAATTTGTTTAGCAGTAAGTTTACCTATTCAATTTTTTTTATTAAATCTTTTTTAGATTAAAAATCATGTATTTAGTTGCAAATTCGTCGGTTTTTAGTAGAAAATTGTTCTTCTCGGTTGAAAATAAATTTTTTTATTTCTATTTAACAATTTTTTTTTTTGAAAAGTCGTTCTTTTTTTCAATTGAAAATTATTTTTTTAACTAAAAATGTATCTCTTTAGTTAAAATTTTTTTAGCTGTAAATTTAACTATTAAATTTTGGGTTCTAAGATTATCTTTTTTAGTTTAAACAACAATTATTTTTGAAATTTTTTAAATTTATTTTTTCAACTAAAAAATAAACTATTTCAGTTGAAAAATTTATTATTTGGCTGAAAATTAATTTTTTACATTCTCATCAGAGAAGGTATTTAGTTTAAAATTTATGGAATTTGTTGAAAATTCGTCTGTTTTGGTAGAAGATTAATCTTCTTGGTTAAAAAATTCATCTCTTTGATTCGAAATTAACCAATTTTGTTGAAAGTTCTTTTTTTTATTTGTAACATAATTTTTTTAATTAAAATTAAATTATTTTAGTTGAAAATTTCACTATTTGGTTGAATATCCATTTTTTAGCTGAAAATTAATTTTTTTAATGAAAATGTAACTAATACAGTGGGATCTTGCATTATTTTAATTCAAAATTCACCTCTTTAGGTAAAAATTAATATTTTTAGCAAGAACTTTTCCTATTCATTTTTTTAAAAATAAATATTTTTTAGATTAAAAATCATGTATTTGGTTGAAAATTCGTCTGTTTTTAGAAGAAAATTGTTCTTCTCGGTTGAAAATAAATCTTTAATTTTCTATTTAACAATTTTTTTTCTAAATTCGTTCTTTTTTTGTTTAAAAATTAATGTTTTAATTAAAAATTAAACTATTTCATTTAAAAAAATTTTACTATTTGGTTGAAAATCTTTTTTCAGTTAAAAATTAGGTTTTTAACTGAAAATTAAACTAATACAGTGAGATATTCCATTATTTTAGTTAAAAATGTATCTCTTTAGTTGAAATTTTTTTAGCTGTAAATTTAGCTATTCAATTTTGGGTTCTAAGATTATCTTTTTTAGTTTAAAAAACAATTTTGTTTGAAACTTTTATTTTTTTTTTATTTTTTCAACTAAAAAAAAACTACTTCAGTTGAAAATTTATGAAATGTGGTTGAAAATTAATTTTTTTATTTGAAAATTTATTTTATTTTGTTGAAAATTCCTGTGTTTTGGTAGAAGATTAATCTTCTTGGTTGAAAAATTGGTGTCTTTGATTTTAAATTAACCAATTTTGTTGAAAGTTCTTTTTTTTATTTGTAACATAATTTTTTTAATGAAAATTAAATTATTTGAGGTGAAAATTTCACTGTTTGGTTAAATATTTATTTTTTAGCTGAAAATTAATTTTTTAATGAAAATGTAACTGATGGAGTGAAATCTTGCATTACTTTACTTGAAAACTAATTTTTTAGCAGTAAGTTTAACTATCAATTTTTTTTAAATAAATATTTTTTAGATTAAAAATCATGTATTTAGTTGAAAATTGGTCTGTTTTTCGCAACAAATTGTGCTTCTCGATTGAAAATAAATCTTTGATTTTCTTTTAAACAATTTTTTTGAAAATTAATGTTTAAATTAGAAACTACACTATTTCAGTTAAAAATTAGTTTTTTAACTGAAAATTTAACTAAAACAGTGAGATATTTCATTATTTTAGTTAAAAATGTATCTCTTTAGTTGAAATTTTTCAGCTGAAAAATTAGCTATTCAATTAGGGTTTAAAGATTATATTTTTTAGTTTAAAATTATATAATAGGTAATAATAGCTATAATAGTTTAAAATTTTTTTTAATTAATTTTTTTCACTAAAAATTAAACTATTTTAGTTAAAAATTTCAATATTTGGCTGAAAATTCATTTTTTCGATGAAAACGAATTTTTTCACTGAAAATTTAATTAATCCAGTAAGATATTCCATTATTTTATTTAAAAATGTATCTCTTTAGCATGAAATTTTTTTTGAGCTGTAAACTGAGCTATTCAATTTTGGCTTGTAAGATTATCTTTTTTAGTTTAAAAAACAATTTTGTTTGAAATTGTTTTAAATTTCTTTTTTTAACTAAAAATTAAACTATTTTAGTTGAAAATTTCACTATTTGGCTGAAAATTCATTTTTTTAGTTGAAAATTAACTTTTTAACTGAAATATTAAGTAATTTAGTAAGATGTTTCTTTATTTTAGTTAAAAATGTATCTCTTTAGTTAAAATTTTATTTCTCTGTATTTACCTATTCAATTTTGGGTTCTAAGATTATCTTTTTTAGTTTAAAAACAATTTTGTTGAATTTGTTTTAAATTAATTTTTTTAATTGAAAGTTAAACTATTTCAGTTTAAAATTGTACTATTTGGCCGAAAATTCGTTTTTTAATGTAAAATTATTTTTTTATAATAACTGAAAATTCAACTAATCCAGTAAGATATTGTATTTTTTTAGTTAAATTCTCATCTTTTTTGTTTAAAATTAGTGTTGTTAGCTGTATGTTTACTTATTTAACTTTTGTTCAATATTTATCTTCTTTAGTTTTTAATTTAATGTATTTTATTGAAAATTCGTCTTTTTGTCAGAAAAATAATCTTCTTGGTTTAAGATTAATCTTCTTGTTAAAAAGTTCAACTATTCCAGGTTCATTTTAATTTAGCTAAAAATTTTTTGTTTTTTTGAAAATTGAACTACTTGGTTAAAAGTTAAACTCTTTTGTTAAAAACCATTTTTTGTTGTTGAAGATTCGTAATTTTAGTTGGAAATTTATCTTTTTGACTTCAAATTTACCAATTTTGTTGACAATTCGTTTTTTACTATTTGAAAATTATTATTTTTTAACTGAAAATTAAACAGTTTTAGTTAAAAATTTAACTTTTTCTTTGAAAATTCGTTTTTTAGCTTAAAATTAATTTCTTTCGTTCTAAATTTACCTATTACATTTTTAGTTCAAAATGTACCTTTTATAGTTTGAAATTTATGTATTTTGTTTAAAATTCGTCTTTTTGGTCAAAAAATTAATTTTTTTTATTTCAAATTCATCTTTTTGTTCAAAATTTCAACTATTCCAGTTGAGGATTAATCATTTTATTTGAAATTTCATCTTTTTGGCTGGAAATTCAAGTAATCGGTTAAAATTTAAATTCTGTTTTTTAACCATTTGTTTTGTTAGTTTAAAATTTATAATTTTAATTCAAAATTCATCTCTTTGCTTTTAAATTTAAGAAGTTTGTTGAAAATTTTTTTTTTTTTTGTTTTATCTTTATCTGAAAATTAAACTATTTCATCTTTTTTAGTAGGAAAATAATCTTCTTTATTTCTTTATTTTTTGGTTAAAAATTATTATTTTTTTTTTAACTGAAAATTAAAGTGTTTCAGTTAAAAGTGTAGCTGTTTAAATACTAAAAAAATTAATGTTTTAAATGTGCATTATATATTTATATTATGTTCTTTTTAATTTTTTAAAATCAAAATTTACCGATTTAGTTTTTGCTGAAATTTTTATCTTTTATTTTCAAATTCATGTGTTTGTTGGAAACACGTCTTGTTTGGTAGAAAATTAATCTTCTTGATTAAAAATTTAACAATTTCGCTGAAGATTCGTTCTTTTTTGGTTAAAAATTAAACTATTTCAATTAAAAATTTTACTTTTCATTTGAAAATTAGTATTTTAACTAAAAATTTAACTAATCCTGTGAAATATTCTATTATCTTAGCTATAAATTACCCGATTCAATTTTTTGTTACAAATTAATTTTTAACGAAGAATTAAGCGATTTTAGTTGAAAGTGTAACTATTATGATAAAAAATTCATTTTTTAAATGTGTATTATATATTTATATTTATATTGTGTTGTTTTAATTGTTTTAAATAAAAATTTATCTATTATTTTTTTGGGTTAAAAATTTATGTTCTTTATTTAATTTTCACGTCTTTTGTGGGAAATGCGTCTTTTTTGGTAGAAAATTAATATAATATAAAAAATAAAATATAAATAATATTAGAATATTAAACCATTATAAGTATGATCAAATTATTTCTTTATTTAAGTTCTAATTTTTAATATTGAAAGATTTAATATTTAAAAATATGCACAAAAATATGATTAATAAGCAATATAACAAATAAATAATGTATAATTATAAATATATAATTCAAAGAAAGTTACTGCATCATATGGGATTAAGATTTGGCAGTTTCTATTAAGTTCCCATAATCATTAATATGCACACTTTTATTTCGAAAGTTAAAAAGTTAAAAAGGTTTAACAAAGTTAAGTTTGAAGCAAAATAAGTGCATAATTATATATTTAAATGTTCAAAAATATTCTTCATTTATAAAAACTTTAAACAATTTGTTAGATTACATGAACTTTTTTTTCATATTTTAATTAAATATTTCTCTGATAGTTTGGTTCGAATATAGTATTGAAGAAACTGGTTTATTATATAAAAATTAATGTTGCTAGAAATTTCATTTCATCAGTTTCGTAATTAATCATGATTAGGAAAGATATTCCAACTTTTATCAATTGATCACAATTTTGAAAAAAATAAGATGATAAATTTCGAAATGAACTAAATCTTAACTTAAATGTTAATTTATAATTAATTATAAATTGAACGTCAATTAAACCATGCATTTAATTTATTATTATTATTTTTATTATTATTTTTTACTGAGTATTAATTTTATTCTGAGGTACCTATAAATTAAGTATTCATTAACCTTGCTATCAATTGTAATTTATACTTTCGAATTTTCCAATTTTAAATTATTCCGATTTAAACGAGAAGTTCAATTCTGACCTCATTCACTTTCAAATCTTATATAAGTTTTCTTCAACATTTTCTAATTTTAAGCCCTTTAAATTTAACACACCGCATGAGACGAAAAATACAATATGATATATATAAATAAAATCTTAACAGTTTGACATTAATTTTTAAAATAATTAAATTTTCAACTCATTAAAAACTGATTTTCAACCAGAAATAAAAAATTTTTTTCAATAAAATAGCCAATTTTTCTACTAAACAGATAAATTTTTAACCAATGAAATAAATGTTTAATAAATTGGTTAACCTTTTAAGCAAGTAGTTGAATTTTCAACTCAAAAAGATTAATTCTGAATGAAAATTTGATTATTGAATTTTCATCTAAAAATGAGAATTTTTCACCAAAAATCGAATAGTTAAATTTGCAGTTTAAAAAATTAATTTTTAACGCAAAAAAGACTAATTTTCAATAAAAATAGGCAATTTTGCAAAGAAAGAGATATATCTGAAACTAATACAATGGATTTTTTATGAAGCAGTTCAACTTTCAAACAAATAGTTGAATTTTATTTTTTAAAAATGATAAATTTTCACCCAAAATCAAATAGTTAAATTTGCAGTTTAAAAAATTATCTTTCAACAAAAAAAAAGAATTTTCTACAAAATAGGTAATTTTTCATCGAGAGATATAATTTCAACTAATAAAATGAATTCTTAACATAGTAGTTCAAATTTTAACCTAGTAGTTGAATTTTCAATCAAGAATAATAATTTTATACCGAAATAAATTTTCAAATAAATAAATAAATATGTTAAAGAAAATTTTTTCAACAAACTAGTTAATTTTCTAACGAATAAAATTAAGGTTTTATAAAGTGGGTCAACTTTTAACTAATTAAATGAAAGTTCAACCCAAATAGGTGAATTCTTAATAGAAAATTCATTAGTTGTATTTTTGGGATGACTGGAAAATCCCAAAAAATAAAATTCCTGGCACTGAAAAATTCCCGACTAGACTAATAAAATTTCCGAAAAATAAAAATACCGAAGTGAAAAATTTCCGAATATTAAAATTCGCGAATAATAAAATTGTCGAAAAATAAATATAATGAAGTGGGAAATTCCCAAAGAATCTAATTCTTGAGTAATAAAATGCACGAATTATATTATTACCAAATTATTTATGTAAATTTTTGCGTATTATAATTGAGGCGGACACAGAAAAATTGTAAAAATAAAAATAAAAAAATTAAATTA
>JAAAKG020138685.1:0-12571 GCA_010014905.2 Druon quercuslanigerum
CGAATTCAGTGCGATTTTTTTTCACTGAGATAGAGCTACTTTTTCCCAAGTGTCAGGACTTTCTGTCCCGATATTAGGTATGAACGTAATCTTCTTTTACAGTGTACTTATGTTAAATTAAGAACCATTTCACACTTCGAGAAGCAAGGGGAAGAAACTCATGTGTAAATTATATATTCTGAAACCAAAGTGATACGATTACATAAATTAAACTTAATCAGGGCTGTAAAGAATAACTAATTTTAAAATAGATCTCATTTTAAGACCAGAACAAGTTATTTTATCTCGCTACCAATCTCTCATTGTACTGAACAAGGAATCTGGAAAGTTAGAGTAATTTCTATACTAACTCGATTCTGAAGTTGATAATGATTATTTTCCTCGCTTCACATGGATTGCATTCCTACGAGGCTAGAAAAATTAAAGAACGCGGAAGGAGGAAAGTACCGATACATCATACATCACGCGATGGTCGACTTACCCCTCAGTCGACGACGAGATCGTATGACCTCACGACAATCAACAACATAAAAAAATAGGTGCAGATATCTGCGGCCGTTCACAGCAGGAAATTCTCCCATCGGTTTCGCATGATGGTCCAGCGAAAGGTAAGGCACTGCACGAGTATTTCCTTCTATAGTTCTTCTATTTCCTTCTCTTTCGTCCAAGTCACTATTTCTCATATACACTGGCGAGGAAAAATATATAGAACCGGGTAACTTGAACGGCTCACCCTACAAATCCGGAACAGAAAGCACATGCACTGTTCTTTTGCATACTCGCAAATCGGCAATAATAACAACAATAACAACACGAACTGAGAAACAGCAAGAACCCGGAGCCTTGATCAGTCCACCATGGGGTGCATCCTGTTACTGGAAGGTCCTAGGTGGCGCCACCAGAGCCGGCTTTTGGATGGCTCAAGCCTGGGTGGGGTGGCAGTGGATGTGGTTACCTGGCAACGACAGGAGATCGACCGAGAACCACCCGCGTTCCACTCTCAACGAAGGGTAGTCACCACTCGCCAAGAGCTCGTTACTCTGTGTGCGAGCGTGATTCCGTAGATGAGAGCTGTGATCGTTTGGTGGTTGTATGTTGTATATTGAGCAGATTGCTGCGCTGGAAAGTTGATCTACAGTGTACAACAGGGTGAATGTGCGCATCAGTATGAATGCGTGCGGGGGCGATCCTCTACGTGCGTCGCACACCTGCAGGGCCGCTTAGACGAAATCAGAATTGAACAAGAGGCAAGGGTCACTTAAGCACTTCTCAGTGCTTTTGTCAGGTAAGGTTCATAATGCGATTCGTAAGCGTCGAAGTTCGAACGTATATTCGTAGTTGACGTCATACGTTCCATGTTACCAAATGCTGGCAAAATCGTGCGTAGGATTTCAAATACGTATATATATATGCTGAAAGACTTATTTTGTAATGTTAATTGTACTTAAAATTTTATTTATTTAAATACTAAATAAACTATTAGGTACAGGTGAAAAAAGTAGTGAAATCAACTCCGGAAGGGTATTGAATTACATAATCTGAAAGTAAGTAATCAATTCATGTTACTTAATTTAAAACATCTTAAATTGAATCTTCATGTAATTCAATATTGTTTTCAAAATTAATCAACTTAACATTAATTACATAGTTGACGACATAAAAAGCCTCAAGCAATTACTGCCACTGAAAAAATCAAATTATTTTTAATTTTAAATATTTTTTTAATTTTAATTTTAATTTAAGAATATCTTTATTTAGTTTGAAATAATTCCAGAAAATTAAAATTTTAACAGAATTACTTAATAAATGTTCAATCATTTCAAAAAACAAACAAAGAATAAACAATTATTTTAATTGAAAATTCAAATAATTTAAAGCTTTACTAAATTATGTTCACTGAAACATTTAAATAATTATCACTTTTAATATTCTATAGATTCGAACTTGTCTTGTATAACTTTAATTAATTATAAGCTTTTAACTAATTCTAGAAAATATACATTTTAACAGAATCTATAAATAAATAATTAATGAGTAAATAACATACAAATCATTCAATAATTATTTTCATTAAAATGTACGTACACATAATTTTTAAAATTGAATTCAGATACTCATTTTCCAACATCGCAAACATTAGAAAAAATGATTGTAATGGAGATATTTAATGAAAAAAAAGAAATGTTATTAC
Organism: Druon quercuslanigerum; assembly: GCA_010014905.2. Classification (NCBI taxonomy): domain Eukaryota; kingdom Metazoa; phylum Arthropoda; class Insecta; order Hymenoptera; family Cynipidae; genus Druon; species Druon quercuslanigerum. The sequence continues at coordinate 2,192 of JAAAKG020138685.1, forward strand.
GGAAATAATAGCCAATATTTTATTACATAATCTTAATGCAAATAACCAGTTACTTGGATTTAGTAATCAACTAAAAACTAATTAATCAGTTTACAATATAAAAAAGCATCGAAGAATTATTTTCATTAAAAAAATATATTATTCTTATTTTATATTTTGCTTGAAACTCAAAATTGCATTTCTGAAAAATATAATGTATTGTTTCAGTACCTTTTAAACCAATTGCAGGGAAAATTGAAATATATGTACAAGTTAGTTTAAAAAATTATTTCTGGTAGTCACACATTTTACGTGTATTAAAGGAGTTGTAACCAAACTAAAAAAATAAATAAATTGTACTTTATAATATAGCACTGTGAGGGTGCTGCATGGAAAAAATGGTAAAAAACAATAATGAATAACTCGAACAATTAATATTCTGCAGTCAACCCCTTCCTCACACTACTTCCCTCCCCACCGAGTGAGTCACGCCTACCCTGAAAGGGAAACGGCCTAATGGTGTAATAATAATAATAACAATCTCAAACACGAAACACTGTGAAACACACGCAAAGGCCTTCTGATGACCGATACTTAAAATACATAAATTGTACTTTATAATATAACACTGAGGTCGCGCCACGAACTTCGAGTAATAAAAGTAATAATAAAAATAAAAAAATAATGTAAATAATAATATTTAGAAATAATAATAAAATCAAAAATGAAGTAAATTCCTATTATTCAACATTCCTACAACCATATAGTCAATTCCTACTATCCAAAATTACTACGAAGATGGAGGTTACCACTTTTCATACAAAGGATATACCTCGCATGATACTTTGACGGACCCCGCCCCCTAAAATGTAACGTATCACGCATGTTGTATATAACCGCCGAGGTAAAATTTCAATATCAGCTTAAAGTAAATATTTTTTACGCTAACTTACTTCTCGTACGCTATATTATTTAACTGTAGCGGAATGGTTATACATTTATTCAAATTTATCTGTTTTCTGCGATTCTTAGTCTCAATCTACACACCTGACACTTGCACACTGTATATGACATATATGTACTGCAGTCTTCAAAAAAATGGACAAAGTGTTATAAAATATCGACTTTTATGGATTTTTCGCTTCAAATGTAAAAAAAAACCATCATAATACTTTTATTCTTAAAACTACTTTCCTTTTATTCTAAATCAACTGTGCAATTAATTACACTTATTCCATGTGAATGGCCATCCTTGTGAAGCCTTTGGCATACAGACGCACTTATACGGTTTTTTCAGTTTCCCTTTAATGCCGGCTCTATCCCTAGTTCGATTGTGGAGATATACCATGGTAAGCTTTTGCAACCCTGTTTATACCACGGAAACCTTCGAAATTTATTTAGTTATTTTTCAGTCAGAGAAATATCTGTAGCTTTTTTGGGCGCCAAATAAAATTTGTTGACTCCTTTACTTTTCTCAATAAATCAATCTTCTCGCGGAGGAGCTAGCTTAAATTAACCTCGCATCTTCACTTACCTTAAACACAAAATAATAAAAATTCAATTCTACTCTTAAAATCCACAATAAAATTCCCCTAAGCAACCTTTAAGTTCCAAAATCAACCCCATTAAAGAATATAAATTTTTCACAAATTTAATCCCGGCGTATTTTGGGGGTTTTTTAGGCTCCTAAAAAAGCCACGTGGATATGACATTATCAAAAATAATCTTTTTGATAATTGTACAGTGTGCCACGTAGATATGACTATCTCAAAATATAATAATTTTGAGAATTGTACAGAGTCTGTGATTTTTAGACTCCTCGAAATAACCCACCCCGACTTGTGGGCTCCAAACCCTTAATGTTAAAAATAAACCCCTTTGTACGTCAGAGATATCACATTGTCAAAATATAAAAATATAATCATTTTCGAGAATTTTACAGTGTCATTAAAGTCTCTGCTTTTTGGGCTCTTTTAAAATACCCACCCCGATTTTTGGGCTCCAACCCTTAACGTTAAAGTTAAACCCTTTGTATCACGTTGATATCGCCATGTTAAAATATGATCATTTTGAGAATTTTACAGTGTCAGCAGACTCTCCCGTGTAGAAAATGCCCTAATATTCCCTACTTTGGACAGGCACTGCTCAAATACGAAAGGTATTTTCCTACATTTGTTAATATCTATAAAAATAATGCGTTATGCTCCAAAATTTTGAAGCTTTGAGAGGTTGATAACTATAAGTCTTTTATTATTGGTTAGCTCATTATTATTTACGGAATCCTGGAAAGAAAAAGGGCGTCACACCAAATAAGGAGGAAAACTTACCGAATGAAAAAACAATTACACACTGAGTAATCGACAATAGTGAAAGAAAGTAACAATGCAGGAAACGAAAACGAGGTTATGAATGTTCAAGATGACACTCGTAAAGGTAATTTATCCTAAAGATAAGAAATGCTCGAAAAGTGAGGTATATGCAGAAGAAAATAGAAGTGTAGAAGTATATAAAAGTTCAGTTACATTGTGTAAAAATGTGTATAATTGCAATTAGAGTTCTACAATGCGATTAAAAAAAAAAATAAAATATATTGTTCATATTATGATTGAACGTTTCTTGCTGTTCGTTTACACAGTGTAAACAACTAATTTCCAATTCAATATTTTCTTAATCGCAGAAAAACTTTAATTGTAATTATTACGAAATCTCGTAAACCACAAAATGTCACCACATAACCTATAATCAATTTAGAAATCAATAGGGAAATAGAGCAATGATTTATAAAGGACCTTATTATTTAGTCATGCAATAGAAAGGCACCCTCGCTCGAATCTGGTAAGAGAGTCTAGGCTAGTACATTTTCTAGACGGAGGAGTGTTCAAGGTGCTGTACTGGGACGTAGCAGTGGTGAAGAAAAAAGATGAGGATTTTTGCAGGCATACACAGGAATTTGATTTGGTGGGATTGATAGAGACGTGGGTACAGAGAAAGGAATGGGATGGTTCAGAACCAAAGCTGCCAAGGGGGTATAGTTGGAGGCTACAGGAGGCGGTCAGAGTAAAGAGGAAAGAAAGGGTGAGTAGGGGAATTATAACAAGGCTTAGGAATGGATTAGAGGAAGAAGTCTATGGAGAAGGAGAGGGACAGGGAGTGCAAATGAGGGCAGTGAAGATAGAAGGGGTAACGTACAAGTTTGTGACTGTTTACAATAAGGATGGGATGGAAAGGGTTAAAGAAAGGGTGGAAGACGTATTAGGAGAGATGGAGGAGGCCTGTACCGGGAAGGGGAGAGTTTCGAAAGGAAATCGAATCATAAGTTATTATATAAAGAGGGGGATATTCTAAGAGACTGGATGGAGGACAGAGGATGGGCTGTGGCGAATAGTATGGTAACATGGGATGAAGTGGGAGAATACACGTATTTGAGTAAGATGGGCGTATCTGTGATAGACTATGTGATAATGAATATGCAAGGGTGGAAAGAGATAGAGAAATTCCCAGTGAAAGGGAGGGTGGAACCGGACCAACAGCCATTAAGTTTGTGGATAAACGGGGAGGTTGGTGGAAGGCAGGGTGGAGAAAAAGGGTTGTTAGGGGAGAGGCTGTCATGAACGAGAGAAGATATAGAGAAGAGTACGGAGAAATAAGGAAGGAGTTTAGGATAATGTCTAAGGAGAAGATAATTGATGTAAGATAATTAATAAGTTTAAAAAAGGTAGAGTGGGGATAAGTGACAAGATAGGGAGGGAAGAATGGAGGGAATTTAAAAAAAATTTATTTCAGGGATCAGACACACGGAAGAGAGATGAGAGGATTAGAAGAACAAGAGAGAGAGGAGCTGAATGACGAGGAGATAGAGAGGCAGATAAGGAAGTTGAAAAGGTCTAAGGCAGCAGGGCTGGACGTGGTAGAGATCGAAGCATGGCTGTTTGGCACACAAGAGGTAAAGGAGAGGCTGAAGGAGGTAGCGAGAAAAGTATTGCGCTGGGAGGGAATCCCAAGAGGGTGGAGGGAAGGGGTGATCGTACCACTGTATAAAAAAGGGGATAAGGAGAGGCAGGAAAATTATAGAGGAATTATTCTAATGAATACGGCGTACAAAATATACACGATGGTGCTGGCAAATATGCTGCGGAAGGATGTTGAGGGGAAAGGCATACTGCCGGACACGCAAGCAGGCTTTAGGGAGGGTCACAATATTTACGTTTTGCAGCAGGTGGTGGATAGAGAACTAGTCAAAAAGGGTGCTAAAGTGTACGCGTTTTTTGTAGATCTAAAAGGCGTGTTTCCTTCGGTGGATAGGTGGATGCTGTGGGAGGCAATGGAAGACAGGGGAGTGGAGAGAGGCCTGATCAAGAGGGTGAGGGAGGTGTATATGAGGAGACGAAAGATAGGGTGAGAGGAGGTGAGGGAATCTCTGTAGGTTTCTGGATGGACAGGGGGTTGAGGCATGGGTGCCCTCTTAGCCCAACGCTGTTTGTCATTTTTATCGCAGATATGGAAAGTAAGCTAGCGGCCGGAGTGGCAGGAGGAGTTAGGGTAGGGGGTAAGGATATGGTCACTCGCGTACGCAGATGACATAGTGCTGCTGGAAAAGAGCGAAGAGGCTTTAAAGGAGATGATAAAAAGGTTGAGAAGATACTTGGACCAAAATAGGTTAGAGATAAATGCAGATAAGTCGAAGGTGTTCAAAAATGGAGGGGGGAGAGGAGATAAGGGAGGGAAGTGGAAGGGCAAAGCGGTACAGAAGGTGAAAGAGTTACCTGGACTTCCTGTTTCGGAGGAATTGGGGAGTGGATGGACATATAAAAGAAAGAGTGAGAAGGGCAAATGTAGTGATGAGGCAAGTGTGGGGGCTGGGAAAGATGTTGTTTGCAGATGATTTTGTAAGGAAAATAAAATTGTTTGATTCGATAGTGATGAGTGACTTATTTTACAGAGTAGAGGTGTGGGGGTGGAAGATAAGTGAGGTGGTAGATAGGATACAGGAGAGATATGTAAAGTGGACGCTGGGGTTAGCAAGGAATACGCCGAACTATATTGTCAGGAGGGAGACAGGAAGATCGAGTTTAGGGATTATAACGGGAATCCGAGCATGTAAACATGAGGAGAAATTTTTGGAAGAGGGGGGAAGTAAACTGGTTAGGGAATGCTGGTGGGAGAAGGAGAACAGACGTAGGGGTAGGAGGATTGAGGTGGAAAGGGAAAGGTATTTTAGAACGAGTGGAGTGTAAATGGATGAAGTGAGAAGGATGCATGAGGAAAGAAGGAAGGTGTATGAGTTGCTTAAAAGGAATAGCATGGAGAGAGAGAGAAGGAAGCAGGGCAGGTGTTTTGAGTGTAAATTTAAATACATGATACTGCAAACCGCGCCATCTGCTTGTTAAACTATTACTCACACTGTAAAGTTAGTATGGAAAATATATCGTTTGTGAAACCACGCACGCATTTGGTCTCAAAAAAGAACCTGTGAAAATCCAGCGTACAAGATGCGACAGGAGGAGAGAATAAGAGCGTCCAGGTTTAATGGGAACTATATGTGGATTATGTCAAGGGAGAGAGCGCAATATTTGTGTGAGAAAGAAGAGTAAGGCAGTCAGGAACTTATAGCGAGAATGAGATGCGGATGCATGGAAAGTTATAATAGGTTCTGGCTTTCTGCTGAGAAGAGGAGGTGTGAATTGTATGAAAAGGGGGATGCAAAAGTGGAACACTGGTTGGAAGAGTGTTAAGAGGTGGAAAGGAGTGGAATAGTCATGGAGGTATTGTTGCATGAAAGGGGGACAAAAGGGCAGTGGCATGGGTGAAGGGGGTGTTGGGTAAGATAGAGACGAAGAGAAGGAAGGAGAAAGAGGAATGGAGAAGGAAAGGTTGTATTTAGGAAAGAAGGTAGATTAAGAAGATTGTACATATTGTAAATAGTATATAAGAATTAAAGATTAGCTGCGGAGGCAGAGGATGACAAGGCGAGGCAAAGCGAGAAAATAGCGTCATGCGTGCGAGGCAAGAAAGTAGCGACATGCGTGCGAGGCGATGTGGAGCGAGGAAGGCATGGTCGGCTTAGAAATTATGTGTGGAGGGATGTTAGTTTGAAGGAGTTAGCTGTAAGAAAATTCTGTGAAAAATGGAGGTGTAAGCAAGTCAATTTTTTAAGGCCAGCAGACTGAAATATAAACTTTTATCTATCTTGGTGTTCTTGTCGGGTACTTTCCAGATTTTCCGTTCAGCTTCCTAATAAAATTAGGACAAAATAACTAGCACCCTACCAAAACCGAGTCTCCATTTTTGCACGGGCTCTGATTTTTAGGTTCCTCGAAAGTACTTACTCTGAGTTGCAGCCCCCTAACCCTTAACGTTTTGAGAATTGCATAGTGTCAGTAGAGTCTTTGCTTTTTGGGCTCTTCGAAAATATACACCCCGATGTTTGAGCTCCAAGCCTTAACGTTAAAAATTAACACCTTTATACCATGTAGATATGACTCTTTTTTTAATAATCTTTTTGAGAATTTTATAGTATAGCTTGAAAACGGGAGTGGGTATTTTTGAGAATCCCAAGAATCAGAAACGATCCTCACTGTAAAATGTTCAAATTATTTTTTAACAAAGTCATATCGAAGTGGTACATGGGGGTTAATTTTAAATCGCTAAGGGTAAGAGCATTTTCGAGAAGCCCAAAATTCAGAGACTCTACTCATACTTTAAAATTTTCAAAAAGATGATTGTTTGAGAAATTCATATATACGTGGTAAAAAGGGCGTGAGAATCAAAAGTTCGAGACCAGAGAATTTAAACCATTTTATAATAAGATTAGTCTGCTTTCCGATATTTATAGCATGCGGGGAGAGTGAAGTACATATGAGAGAAAATGGTGGAAAGTGGATTAAGATTTTTATTTTGGATTTTCAACGTCAAATTTCATGCTTCCAATGGATTAAGGACTGCCAATTTGCGCTGTTTATGCATATCAAATTATGCCTAGTTCACCTTGCTTTCCACAAATAATAAAAAATGCTTTCAGATTTGATGAATTTTATATAAATGTTCAGGTTTTGCAGGTTCCAATAAATTTTATGTATTCCAGTCACTTATGAGAAAGAGACTGGAATATCAACGGTTTGCATAACGCAGGTAGAAGAACGACAAAATCTCTAGAAGATATGGGATAATCAAATTGACTTTTCAAGATGATGAATCTACCCTCTAGATGGCCAGGTTGGCCCTCTGGGATGATAGAGTCGAACACGTGAGTTGATCAAAATGATTCTCTGATGTGATCAATTTAAATCTCTTGCTATAACCTTATATAGATATTCCCTTTGTCCACCTGTAAGGCTAGCTATTACCTAGAGTACCTATTACGTCAATATGTACATTTATTAACAAGTTTTCATTTTACGAAGACCAGTGGAATATTTTGTCTTCAGGCCATAAAGAACTCATATTAACAGCTATTAAATATTTGAGAGAAAACTGTAGCGAATCGCCCGTAGACGGTCCTTTGAAGTAAGTGTATAAACTTTATATGTTATGTTCTATAATTAACGCAAGTCAACCTTTGCAAAAATGAAACTAAAGTATTTTACCAAAAGTTGGTTTTCTCAAAAAATAATAGAAAGTATACTTTACTCAACCCCGCACACACGCCCATAAGAATAGCATTGGCGTGTAAGACCGATTGCATGCTTTTTGATGAGCCCCAGCGTGTCCATCCTGTACATATTGCATCAGTTGCGGGAAGGACGATCTCTTAATCAAAGCACAGTTTATAGTATTCTATTGGGAACTTGACATAGTTTGCAGCAGTCCAGTAACCATTCCTCAATTCATGAGCCGTATTCAGTAATGCTTGATTAGCACCGAAACGAACCTTGCCCTAAAGCAGCGGTGTCTAAAGGTAAATCCTGTATCTAATAGCGATGCTAGGGCAATAGGTCGGATCTACTCAGTTTTGACCCAGAAATGAGAAAATCCTTTACCTGATTTGAGCCGCTGGGAACCATTAAACTCGAGATCCTTATTTCTACTCAAAACATTGCGCTAAAATTGAGAATTATGAAATAAAATAATAAATGTTTAGTTTTCATTACCTTAATATTGTTAAACAAAATATTCAATGCAATTGTAATTTTTTATACTCAAAATTTAAATTTTCTAACAATTGTTTTGTTCATAAATAATTCAAAATTTTATTTTCAAATTCAGACTTAAATTTATCTAAAGTATATATAAGTTATATAACTATTATAAATACATAGAAAATCATATCACAATAATGTAATGTTAAATATTAAAACGTATCAAGAAATTCACGCGTCCTTGGGTTCCTATTACCTAATATTAAAAACATAATCAGTTTTAAAATCCATTATATCAAATTTTCTAATTTTTAAAGTTTAACAAATTGTTAAATGGACTTAAATAGTTCATTAAATTATTTTATCTAACAGATATACAAAAAATAAATAAATTACAATTTTTACAATCTGTTAATACCAATGCAAAGATTTTTTCCCTTTGGTTGCGAAAGCGTTTTTCAAAAAATGTACTATTAAAAATTAATTTTTATTTGAAGCGCTTTTTCGAGTAATTTAATTTTAAAGGTTTATAATGTTCAAAACTTTACATTTTGGACAATAAAAATTATAAAAAATTAATTTTTTTTACATGTATTAAAAATTTCAACTTCTATACAATTTAAGCAGCTTTGACTTTAAAACATTCAATGTAGTTTAAGGGTGCACTGTAAAAAATTTCGGAAATTCTTCCTATGAAATAGTAGGAAATATTTCCAAAACTGGTGGGAAAAAAATTGATTTCCTATAAAATAGTAGGAAATATTTCGGAAAAATTGATGGGAAGAATTTTTTCCCGAAGAAAATTGGAAAGTGTTCCATGAATTTAGGCAAATTTTCCAAATGTACTGGATAATTTCTGAAAAGTTAGGAAATTTATCCACAAGGTTCGGAGATTTTTCCGAAAAGTTAGGAAATGCTTCCAGAAGGTTAGGAGATTGATAAAATTTCCGAAAATGTAGGAAAATTTTCCAATATGTATGGGGAAATTTTTCCCCCAAGACTGAAATTGTTCCATGAATATTGGCAAATTTTCCGAAAAACTGGTAATTTTCAGAAAAGTTACGAAATCTATCCACAAAGTTCGGACAATGACTAAATCTCCGCAAAATTAGGAAAGTTTTCCAATGTTTATGGGGAATTTTTTCCAACAAGATTGATATTGGGCCATGAATTTTCGAAAAATTGCCGAATAATCTGTAATTTTCAGAATAGTTAGGAAATTTATCAAGAAGTTTCGGCAATTATTAACTCTCCGCAGAATTTTGAAATTTTTCCAATATCTATGGGGGAATTTTGCAGAAAAGATTGGAATTGTTCCAGGAATATTGGAAAATTTTCCGAATACAATGGTTATTTTCCGAAATATTATGAGAATTTGTCTAAAACTGACTAATTTCCTGAAAATGATGCATAAATGAAATGAATTTAAATACTTTTGAGTGATTCTATTATTATTTTTTATTGTAGTAGTTATGTACTTTTTCTTTTTGCAATATAAACAATAAACAGACTAAATGTAGTTTAACTATATATATTTTATCTGCAAAGGCATTTTAAGACCTTTCAAAAATTTAACTGGCTTTAGGTTCGACTTTAGGTGTAATAGATGTTTTACACATCTGTTTAGCATTAGTCTGGTCAGTCATTGAACGCCGAAGACTTTTCTCTCCGGTACCTGCGTTTTTTTCTCATAGAATTCTTTTACCAACACAGCCTCTTGAGATTTTTTTCCGTAGCAATATAAAGTGAAAATATTTGACAATATTCGACTTTAATGAAAAAGTTTCAACCGAAAGGAACTTTCCACCATCAGTTTATATGAAACTGTTGCTTGATTTAGAGTGCTTTGGACCTTTGTAAAGAACTGTGACAGAAAAGTTATAGAAGTGTGTTTGGAATAATCCAATTTAATAGAATGATTATTAACATAGGTTATTTAATTTTAAATTGTTTAAACAAATTACATTTTTTTAAATAATTTCTGTTTGAAATTTTTTTTCACTAAAAATTATTACTATTGATTTAGACTATTGTTTATCAACATAGATTAAATAATTTTATATTATTTAAACAAATTCCGCTTGTTAAAAAAATTTTTTTGTTCATTCGTTTTCCTCATAAAAAAGATAACTTTTGCCCTAATTGATTATTCATCAACATTGGTTAATAAATTTTTGAATTGTTTAAACAATGTTTGTTTAAATACTTCTTTTTCCAAAAATTCGCTCCAGGACGCAAATGCTACCGACGAGGAAGTTGAAAATGCAGCGGACTCGACTCGACCTATCTTAATTGTAAAAGGTATATCTTTAATATATTTTAAAAA
>JAAAKG020138686.1:0-12571 GCA_010014905.2 Druon quercuslanigerum
TCATTTTTATTTACATGAAGACCGTAAGACCAAAATAATTTTTTCTCACATGTACATTGACGGTCGAAGAAAGGAATAATTGGATTCTTATCAAGTCTGATATAAAAAAAATTGATTATTTTAAATGCTTTTTACATACATATATGAACTCCGCTGCATACGTTCATGTGGAAGGGTAGTTTTTGGGAAAAATTGTAATGAGATGTAAAGTTTAAAGTGTCCAGTAATTCATTTTGAGCTCTAAATCATCTTTACATTGTTAAAGGTGGGTTTCCCACTTTTAAAATGTTTTTGATTACGGGGGGGGGGAGGTGTATATGACTTAGGGGTAGTTGTTGGGGAACGTAATATATATCATTTGAGAGGGAAAAAAAAGCAAAAAAATCTCGTCTGATCGTTCATCTCATAATAAGAATTTTTAGTGAGTTCTCATAGGTGGCGGCGCTGAGTGGACCGACCTGGAAAACTTTCTTCAAATTTAAATTAATCTTTGAGGACTTTTAATTTGTTTGATTATTATTTATGTACCTCTAACTTCTGGTTAAAAAAAATTCGAATTAAAAATGAGAGAGAAAGGAGATGAAAGGAATTTAGTCTAAGGCAAATGACCGACGAGATAATTTCTTTTATAATCACCATCAACAATAAATAACCTTGCATTTGGCATTGTAGTTATGCAACGACTTAGATTACGTTTCAATCCACAGTGGGAGTCTCTAACCCAGACGTGGCGCGTCCACAGGCGGCGAATAGGACCAAACAGACTTGGTGAAGGATATGCCGAGAAAAAAACATCCAAGTTAAGGTATTAACAACCGTGCCGAGGACTGCATAGCACCAGGTTATGGTGTACCAAACGGTGTCTCTAGGATACCAGGTCGCCTCCTAGAGTATATAAACCTTACCTCGCATGCGGGGCTCTGAGGGGGTGGACTTCTATTTCCCTAGCTACTCGTGGGAACAGCAATGAGAATATCGAAATAAACCAAGACAGAAGTGTTTATGAAGAGTTTAGTGGTCCTTTGGACGTGACGGAGGAATCTATAAACAAGAGGGATGTAGCGGAGATGGAAATGACGCTCATAGAGCAGCATCATCTCTCCATAGAGCTACAAAAGAAAGTGAAGGAAATGCGAAATTTCAGCAGAACAAAGGCGAATATGTGGCGGAAAAACGGCTAGGATGAAAGCAATGTTCAAAAAGGAGAAGGTCAAGGCTGGGAAGAGTACAAGTCAAAACAGCACACAGATCGAAGAAGCCGCGGTGGCTCCAACTTCCGACGATAGGAAGCGAGAGAGTAAGGCCACCCTGAATCCAGTGGAGGCGAGCTCTTCCAAGCCTAGGACCAAGAAACAGAGGACTCGCGAATTTACGACAGTAACCTCGACCCCGAGGAAGGAAGCAGGAAAGTAGGAACCTGCTTCCGGTAATTCCAGAAAGAAGAAGCCGAGACGAACTCGATCTGAGGCGGTTCGCATCAAACCAGCCGAAGGTCGCAGCTATGCGCAGGTCCTTAGAGAACTTAAGGAAAAGGTTAACCCTGACGCCCTTGGTGTTAAGAACGTCCAAACTAAATAGCCGAGAGAGGTTGGAGTATGCCAAGTTGACAAATAAGTTGGAAGCCTAAGCACGGCTTAATGTGCCTTTGGCCTGGGACTCCGAAGTAATGTTTACAACATTGCTTTGGAGCCTTATGCCGAAAACCTAGAACTCTGAAGTAATGCGAAAGCGGTTCCGCAGTTCGAGGTTGGCAGGGAAAAGGAGTTAAGGTTTAGTGGGTAGGTGCCGTTTGGAAAGTTCCTCACTCACCTTCGTCCCTTGTGGACTGTGCGCCCTTGTGTGCACTTTACGTATAAATACGTGAGGTGGGGATATCGGGCTCGTGATCCCCAAGGTTCGAATATGGTTAGTGCATGAGCATTTCTCCGTTTTTACTTCTTTAACAAAAAAAAGATTACGTTTCAATAACATTGTTGGATATCGAAGTACACAGAACAAATATAGATTTCTTAAATGGCCAGGAATTTATGGTGAACAAATGCTCTCGAGAATACGCTCAGCATTTAAGCTCGAACAGAGAATTTATAGAGCATTTGAGAGACTTTAAATCATTTATTGTTTAAACAAATAGACATCATAATTGCTGGATATATTTTTACAAAAACATTTTCTAGAATTAAATAAACATATACTTTTTTAATTAGAGAGCTGCTACAGATAAGATAAGTCAGGGAATGTCAGGGAAAACCTGATAGAATTAGGAAATTTTCGGAAACCTAAAGTTCCAGTGATTTAAATTATTATTGTTAAAAAGTGCAATTATTTTATTAAGAATTAATCTTTTCTGGTTAAAGATTCAAACTATCTTGTTGAAAATTCATCTTTTTTGGTTAATCTAAACTACTTAATTGACAACGGAACTACTTGTTGAAAATTCATTTATTTGTTTGATGATTCTTCATTTTAGTTGACAAACCTTTTCTTTGTTCAAGATTTAATTATTTTGTTAAACATTATGTTTTTTGGTTAAAAAATAAATTAATTGTTTTAACTGAACATTTAAATCGTACATCTTTGGTTCAAACCTTATCTTCCTCATTTGAAAATTTAAAAACTTGGTCTAAATTCCCGTATTTTATTGAAAATTTGAATTTAATGAAGAATATTATGTACTTTGTTAAAATGCGTCTATTTTGTGAAAAAATTCATCTTTTTGGTGAAAAATTAGTTTTTTCTAATTTAGAGTAACTGTTCCATTCTTCTTCGACAATTTATCTTTTTTGATAGAATTTTAATCTACTTGGTTGAAAATTATACTATTTCGTTGAAAGTGAACTTTTATTTTATTGAAAATTAAGGTTTAAACTGAAAATTTAATTATTGTATTTTTAGTTAAAAATTTATCTGTTTTAGGTCAAAATTCAATTATTTGTTGAAAATCCTTCTCTTTGGTAGAAAAGTACTCTAATCAACAGAAACTTCATCTTTTTGATTAAAAATTAATTTTTGCGTTTCAAGACTTAACTATATTGTTAAAAATTTGTTTCTTTTTTGGTTCAAAATTAAAGAATTTTATTTTTGGTAGTAAATTTATCTTTTTACTTGAAAATTCATGCATTTTTTTTTAAATTATTTTTTGTTGTTGTTGTAAATTTTTTCTTTTTAATTGAAAATTCACATTAACTATTCTATTTTTTGTAAAAAATAACATTCTTCGATAGCAATGTAATTTTTTTCGTTAAAAAAGGTTCTACTTTTTAGAAAATTAAGCTGTTCAATTTTTTGTTCAGAATTTTTTTTATATAACTCATCTTTTGGGTTAAAAATTCCATTATGTGATTGAAAATTCATCACTATGATTAAAAATTAATTTCTTTAGCTGAAAACTCGTTACTTTTTAGTTAAAAATCAATTCATTTTTGGGTTTAAAATTGAATTAATTTGTTAAGAATTAATAATTATTAATTCGTTGAAAATTCATCACTGCAATTAAAAACTATTTTTTTAGCTGGATCTGTAATTATTCCATTTTTGCTTAAAATTTTATTTTTTTATTTAGAAATTAATTAATTTCATTTAAAAACTCGTTTTTTCGTCTAATTAAAATTTAATTTTCTAAATTCAAATTGAACAATTCTTGTTTTTGTTTGTAAATTTATCTTTTTTAGTTGAAAATTTATATATTTTATTAAAACTGTGTCTCCTTTTGGTAGAAAATTCATATTTTAGGTTCAAATTGAATTCTTTTGTTTAAGAATAATTTTTTTTGAAAATTGATTATTTTAATTAAAAAATTAATTCTTTTATTTTTTGTTAAAAAATAATTTTTTGGATGAAAAAAGCAATTTTGTTAAAAAATTGTTCTTTTTTTAATGAACATTTGTTTTTATAACATTTTAAATATTCTAATTTTTGTTGAAAATTAAACTTTTTAGGTGAAAATTAATCTTTTGAGTTCAAAATTCAAATAAATAATTGGGTAAAAATTCATATTTTTGATTACTAATTTTAGATGTTAATTTTGTTCGTGCACTGGTCTAAATCAATATTATTCAAATATTGATAAATCTTTACGATTGTGATAAAAATATCTCTATATCCGCTGGGGAATATCCAACTGAGCTACGCTGAAACGAGAAAGTTTTCTTCACAACCTCCTTACGAGCTGGATGAAGATGCCATTCTTTATACATGCAAGATTTTTCTTGTTCCAAACATGAAAATCATATTTTTATTGTTGCTCTTAGATTTCTTGACCAGGGAATATTAATTATTAATTTTAGATGTTAATTTTTTTGTCTACTGGTCTAAATCAACTTTATTAAAATATTGATAAAACTTTAAGATTTTGATTTGAAAACTCAGCTAAAAATTGTTTAAATGCATTAAGGAACAAAATTTTGGATGCATTAATATTATTAATCTTGTAGATGCATGGTTGGTTTTATATCCAGAAAAATTTAGAAGTTGGGATATTGTAGCGACCCTGAATAAGGCACTGTTTTATACGAATAATATGTTTTATATTACACACAACTTCCAGTTAAGTCAAAACGATTAAAATGAAAACAGTTTAGTTACGTCAAATTCTCCTTAGCCCCACCAATGTCTATTGGGGCGGAGAAGATGAACGAGTGCACTTTGTACGTGTGCCGTGTGTGTCTGTGTTGTTACTATGTTGCTAAGTGGAGGGGATGTAAAATGTGAAATAACTGGGCGGTGCGTTTTGATATATCTGATCTTTGACGTAACTGAGCTTTGATTTAACTGGAAGTTGAGTGTACTTTGACTTCTTTTACCATTTAAATTAAGCGCCCTTTCCAATTTAAAGCGATACATTTTCCCGTGAAATTTGAATAATGTAATTATTATTAATAAAAATATAAAATACCATTTTTTAAATCTTAATTCAAAAGGATCATAAATTCTCATTAAATTCTCAAATCACATAAAGGTCGTGCATATTCTCGAGCATATTCTCATGCTCGTGAGAATTTCTTCGAGAACTTAAACTCTTTAGAACACTAAACAAATAATGTACGACTTTGGACTTTGTCCGCTCATCAAACGTTTACGCTTTTATAGATGCGAAATTGTTAAATATTCTAATAGGAAAGTATAGTCTCGCCACTCGCTTTTTTAACCAGAAAAAGGCATCAAGAACGCGAAATTCGAGATTTGTTGTGTCCAGCTTTCCTCATTTTTTGTCTCAGTTAGCCCGCTTTTGCTGTACCATTTTGACTAAGAAAGCAATTTTTTAATTAACTTATACTATATCATTATTAATATATATCATTATTAATATATATAATTAAAATTCGATTTTTATTATTTTACCCTTCTATTCTATTAAAGTACTTAAAATAAAAGATTACTTTTATTTTATTAACATAATCATATTTTTCAGAAAGCAGATTTATTAACGAACAATGTATAATAACTTCCAATCATTCCGCCATTTCGAAAATGAATGAGAAAGTTAAAAATGATCAGTAATAATCAACATGAAAACATGTTCAAAGTCGAAAGATGATAAGGTGTTTTAGCGCATTCTTATCTTTGCAAACAGGAATTGCCTTGAAAAAACCACTTCCTTCCTTATGTAACCATACTTGTTTTTAATTGAGAATAAATTTTAAAAACAACATTTGATTTTTATTTTTGCTTACATCTACTACAAATCGTAATAATAACTTGTTGATCTTTTATTAGGGACCGTACTAAAATTACGTAGCAGCTCCAGGGAGGGGGGGGGGGAGGCAGACACTGTGTGTAAATGTTTTACAGTTCCATTGAAAATGCGTTACGTAATTTAAGTACGGCCCCTTCAAAAAAGTTCATCATTTTTAAAATGTTCTAACTTTTTGAACTGTGCTCTAATGGAAAAGTGTCATTGAGATCATTTATAAATATATTTGATATACAAAATTTAGATCGAAACTTCTTAATCTGTTAAATGAAAAATGTAATTAGATCATTTGAAAGTCCCTTTCTGTAATTTACCAGACTCTGTGACAAAAAATTCGAAATCTTTTTAGAAAAAATGGGGTTGAATTTTAAAAATGCTCTAAATTATTGAATTTGCAATTGGATTAATCTGATTAACGAACTTGATCTTCATTTTGGGACTCTTAAAAACAAGAGATAAAAAATGTGGACGATTCCATTACACTTTCATGAATGAGAATATAATTATTCACACACTTCTTTTATCTCTCTATATTCATGCATTTTTTGGAGATTCAAAGACCCGGGACGGATTAAGCGAACAAAACATTATAACGCAAATTTTTTGGAAAAAAAGAGTAACACAATTGTTTTTAGAACATTTAGGACTCGGTGAATGTAGTTATTGACGCTTGGCTCACAAAAAAGATTCTATCCCATTAAAGTCTCGCTTCAAAAATGCTGTAACCATTAAAATATTCAAATCAAAATTCGTTTATTTCGTACTTAAGTGTTTAATTTGCTTTAAAACCTGTATCAATTCAAGTTTAAAGAATCAATAATTCAATAATATTGGATAGCCAGTTTGATTGTGTCTCCTCTATTTGATACTATTTTAATCTTTCTTTTATCTCTGGTGCTAAGATACAGCATTTTTCTAATTATTGAGGAATCATCTAGAATGAATTTATCATGTTAACTTGCATGCTTACTTAGTTGTGAATGACTTTATTCACCATTATAAATCTATTACAATCACTAAATTTTTTAAATGAAACGAAAATATAAAACTTAAAACATTTCAAACATTGTACATAAATAGTCTACAAAACACTTTATTCAGTGCATGTTGCCAATTTAAATTTTTTAAATTATTTTGACGTCAGACATCTTTAGAGAAAGGAATTCCTGAACAACAAAAATAAGCTGATAAAATACGTTGGTTATAATTTAATTGAATTATAAGTACATGTGTTTCTCAAAAAATAATTTAATGTGTACGTCACTCATTTCGCAAGAAATAATTTGATATGCTCGAAAAGGTTTTCTGTTGAATGTATAATTAAATGTAGGTTTGTTAGATTTTACACAAATACATAAAAAAGTGACAATAAGCACCCGTAACATGCTAGCGCGCTGAGCACCTCACAGGGGGGCCGATTCGAATTTTCGCGGATAAATTATGCTAGAGGGCACAATTCTTAACCGATTTAAATGTTTTTATTAATTATAGATTATGAATTAAATAAAAAAGAGACTATATGCCTGCTATTTAGTTCAAACTGCTTGCAATTGCTCCAAAATATCCAAATAAGTGAAAAGTCAGAAAAAACATTTTCTACGAATGCACAATTATGTTGGTAAGAAAATGTAACAAAATGGTTTTTGTTATAAAGAAATTAATTAGCAAAATTCTTTCTTGAGGGTTAACAAGATTCAGATATGTATTTAATTCCATAAAATTTACATTGCAATATATGTACAGGCAATATTTAATTACAACTTGTTGAACATTATTAATATTTTTTAATATAATAAACAGATTCATGAAACAAAATAAGTTTTTAACTGATATTGGAATAAATAGGCTTTTAAGAATAATGTGAACATTCTTCAAAGAGCTTATTACATTTTGCTATAAGCTTTACTGGAAGAAAATATTTGTTAATTTATAGACATTTTTATGAATAATTACATATTTTGTCATTTTTTAATTAATCGAAATCGGGTTTTCAACAGTCCATTGTAATTACTGACCAATGTCTCGTTATGTATAGCCATAATTAAAATTAATGTTTGTATATTTCAATGAGTTTGCCGACATTTAATCACGAAACTGGTTCTCTCAGCTTTCAGCCCAATGTCATTAGTGCAATTCTTTCATCGTCAATTCGGTTAGGGGGACGACTAAATCACCTGACCTAACGCTAGAGGACGAGTACAGAGTTCATTGGTTTCGTTTCACCGGAAACACTCTATGTAGTAATATTGTGATAGGTATTCATACGATTCGAATTTCGAGGAGAACCGTCATCGCAATACTTGCACAAATGCGATGTGTGGAAATTTCCGCAGATTGAATGCTCGTTCTAAATCGCACTTTATGACCATCGAAAGTAAGTTTCAAATTCTTCGCAGAAATTTTTAAGCAAGGAAATAAAATTCAAACTAAAGATCTCTTGAAATTCCGTTCTGCATGTTTACTTGAACAAAAAACAAAGTAAGATTTAAAATCAAAAATCATCTATTGAACACTTTCAATTCCTATAGGGCTGGGCACTTTAGACTTTGGAACTTATTTTACGGCGGAATCTTATAATTACTGCCTTCCATGATTAATCTGGTCACTTTTGAAATAATCGTACTATTAATCAGTACTATTCCCATTTTATTTCGGTATATATTCAAATTTCGCCGAATATTTTTATAACTATAGTCCTGACGCAATAAAGTGAATTCAAAATTTAGATTATTCGACAGTTCTAAAAGATAACATTATTTTATAAAGATATGTTTGCATTGCCTTATGTTTATATTTTCTTTTAAAAGTTTAAATCTACAGAAGCTTTTTAACTCTTTTTTTATTTTACTTTGGTTATTTTAAAATACTCATACTTTTTATGCAAGTAACTATATAGAATTAGATAACAAACTAATTTAAAAAGAATTAATATTTTCAGACAATTTCCTTATGTCGATAAAAAGATAAAAAACTAATTTTCATCGACAAAGAACATTGTCTGAGAATATTAATTAAAATTTGTTTAATTAATATTTTCATACAATTTTCTTTATCTCCTTAAAAAATTAGTTTCTTATCTTGAGCTTGAAATGACTTTGGTGGGTACAAGTGATTAGAGAGTTTCACAGTCAGCCAAAGTAATAAGTACCGTCCTTGATGCAATTTCACTTTCTAAGATCTAAAACTTTTGAAAGGTTGCTGAAAATAATGAATTCATTAATGATTCAAATTTTAGAATCAAATAATACTATAAAAAATAAACTAATTTGACTACTTAGTTTAACAAATCATTTTTATATAAAAGATATTTTTTGGCTTTGGCTTTAACAAAGCTGAGTCAATAGAAACACCATTAAAAGTTTATAGAGGTTTACGGAAAGTAGGCCGAGAGCACAAAAGATCTGCTTTCTTCGTTATTTTATTCCATCTAGAAATATATTAAATTTACACCAACTAATTTCCACAAACACTTTGGAGAGAAATTATTTGAAACTATAATTCAACTTTAGTATAGTACTTATTTCTTTTTTTAATGTGACACCAAAAGTTATAGGAGAAGCGATAATCAAAACAAAATTGTTTCAAGTTTTTAACTCTCTACGTAAAATTATATTATGTAGTTTATAAATATAATTTACAGTGGGGTACGTAAAATCGGGCTTCATAGAGCACAGTATCTATAGAATTCCATTAAATCCATTAATTTCCCTTTACTTCTAATGGAAATCCATTCTTTATCGTCGATTTAAACGAATTTAATTAAGTTTGATATATTTTAATAGAATTTTCAATCAGAAGAATTTCTGTAAAAGTTTATTCTGATTGAGTTTGAAAATTATAAGTTCCTTAATTTTCAAATTGCAAAGCTTTTGAATTTGAAGGTATAATTTAAAAAGCACCTGAAAAGCATGGTACTCAATTTTGATCCCTAGTTTTGAAAACAATATAATTCGGCAAATAAATAGGTTTCGAAGTTTGAATTGCAATAATTTCAAAATAATTTCTATATTAAAAAAATGCGATCAGTTTAAAAATCCGAAAATAAATGTAAATTTAAAAAATATTACTAATAGTGTTAAATAAAAAATGTCGCTGTGTCTTTTAAAGTATGATTTCAACTTTTTTTTCTAAAATGAAAATAAATAATATTAATGGCTGATTGTTTACCTATTCTTAAAATTAAGTTTTGCATACCTTTTTTTAGCATTAAATAAATTTAATATTTGAGAAGATTCCAGATTATGAACTTTTCACTTTTCCTCCTGTGATACCTGTACATTAAAAAGAACTTTCACAAGAATCAGAAATATCTAGTGGCGTGTACAAATTTTTCTGAAACACTACGGGTCAGACCAGGTTTCGGGTTTGTTACTTGACCAGGAAACCCAGAAAATTCGAACCGGCCCGCGACCGGTCCGGAATTTTTATAAAATTTGTGAACTCAAGTTTCGGACTGGTTCGGGTACTTGGGCTTTCGAGCCGACTAGGGTTACCGGGTTTTCGGGTCGGGCTGTGAACCCAAAAGCGGACCCGATCCGATCAAGTCATTTTACACACCGTTACAAATAATAATAATTTTATTCGTAGAAGGTAAAATATAATTATCTAAAAATGACTATTTTTTCATAGTATTAGTTTCATACTATTAAGATTTTTTTCTCTCTGATCTCATATTGAACACATAACTAAAAAATTAACTATTTCCGATGATCTAACCGTTCTGCAGTTCTTTTTATTAAATTTTATAATTTTTTGAAGTACCAAATTTATTTGTAAAAAAAATAACTCTTTTATAATTCAGAAGTAATAGTTTCCTAAGAAGCTCAACTTTTATTTATGAAGCAAAATAACTTTTCTATCCTTCAAAATTGCATTTTGATATTTTTCCAGATTATATTTTCAGGTATAAAAAATAAATAAGATACTTTATCTAAGTGATATTTTAAGCTTAAATTTCTTCTTAAATTATTTGTAGTCGACTATCACCTGTTCTTTTCAAATACTTAAGCAATAAAAACTTACTGACTCGTTGAAAACTGTCCTTTTCACAAAAAAACTTGAAAAAGTATGCTGTGAATTTAAATGACGACTGAGCTCAAAGCGAGACTCAAGTCATCGCTGTAGTCAGCTCAGAAATGTATTTATCTATTTTTAACAATTACTTTCTTGATTTGTAACAAATTCGTTTTCTTTCTTAAATGGCCGAAGCACTGTAATAAACTTGGAAAACTGCTGAACTTAAATGTCCAATACGATTCTGACGTTTGCTGTCACAACACGAGCACATGCAGTTTCATGCACGCAAAGAAAGGAGGTTTGCCGTTTGACGAACGGCGAACCTGAAATCGTACCTTGTTCAGTTGTGGATTTCTGATGTGGTCAATGCCACGGATGAGGCCTGCACAAGTAGCATCTCCTGGACCTCTCTGTCCCAGTTGGTCACGTTCTAGGTAAGCCATTTTCGAAGACGAAACTCCCGGATCTTGTCTGTCACCGTGAGTCAGACTGTCACCGCGAACTCTGCAATCGCAACAAGGCGAAGGCGGTTAGTCGACAATTACCAATGCCACATTCTAGCTTCTAGGTAGGGTAGGAATGCCAGCTGATGTTGGTGAGCTATAAAGAAGGGAACGAATCAGCTGAGCGCAAGCGCAAGTTTCAAACTTTCATGACAAGTCAGACAAGAGGCATCAAGTTACAAAAAGTCTTGCGGTCAAAACTCACGAAACTAGAGCATATTGAAATACTGCTATAAACTAATCTAAACCCTCAACTTAGAAATTGTGCACTTGAATGTGCGATAGATAAATTTACGATTCTCATCATCTAATTGAAATCTACAAAAAAGAGGATTATTATAAATCATAATCTCAATTTATTCATTCTGTCCACACTGAAGCTCCTATGTTTCTGCTCATTTTCGCATGTTTTTTGTCTCGCGATTTTTTCTGCAATGTCAATGGGACACATTTATATTATTCATTAAACGTCACTTTGAAATCTCATACAATTTTTTCAGCATCAAATTGTTCCCCTGGGATTTCAAGTTAATAATTTTGTAC
The DNA here is from genome assembly GCA_010014905.2 of Druon quercuslanigerum. Taxonomy (NCBI): domain Eukaryota; kingdom Metazoa; phylum Arthropoda; class Insecta; order Hymenoptera; family Cynipidae; genus Druon; species Druon quercuslanigerum. Next base: position 11,752 of record JAAAKG020138686.1, read on the forward strand.
TTTAGACTAAAATTTATGAATTTTTAAAATCACGATGAACAATTAGAAAAGCACAGGCCCGAACGAGGAGCGTGGGAGGAGGGGTTGACAACGGGAAGATTCACCCCGGGTCCGAATTTTTCATCAGCCTGAATCCTAAATTTTCAAAATTACAAACAGGGCTCCGCCATTCCCACCTACCGGGCCCGGGTTTTCCCCTCGACAAGCCTGGAAAAGGGACTTGTTAGTTTGAAGAGCCTAATTTAGGCCTATAATTGCAATTTTGAACGGTGACATTGACGTCAATGTCAGGAAGTGTCAGGAGTGTCACTTGATGACAGGAGTGTCACTTGATATTACAAGATACGTACCTATTTATCATATTTATCATCTTTAACATTTTTATAATTTAAATTTGAAATTGTAGTCTTGAATGCGAAATTGTAAAATAGATTAAGTTTTGAGGCCTTGAAACTAACGTTTTTTTTTTGGTTCAAGAGCAAGGGGGTCAAACGTGGGGGTCAATAATAAATTTGGCTTTTTTTAATAAGGGTCCAATATGTCTTTTTTTACTGAAAGAAAAATCTAGGTTTTTTCCTTTAAATACCTTCAGGATAACAAAAACATAATTTTATTATTTAATCGTAAAAATAAGCATTCAGTATAGATTCTGTGTGGATACTATTTTCTTCGACGATTTAAAACGCTTCTAACTCCAATTAAAAAAGGGGTTTTTCTTCGGGGTGTTCCATGACAGGGGCGGATCCAGCCAAAAGTTTGGGGGGGGGGGGGGGGGGCAACCAAAAAAAAATTTTTTCGGTAAAAAAGAGGCCAGTGAATT
>JAAAKG020138687.1:0-12571 GCA_010014905.2 Druon quercuslanigerum
GGTCCTGGGTTCAGATCCCAGCGGAGATAGAGACATTTTTTTCACAATCTTAAGATTTATAAATATTTTAATAATATGGATATAGACCAGTAGACGAACAAAATTAACATCTAAAATTAATAATAAAATATTTCCTGGTCAATAAACCTCAGATCAACAATTAAAGCATAAATTCATGTTTAGAAAAAGAAAAATCTTACAAGTATCATGGATGCCATCGTCGTCCAGCTTGTAAGGATGTTGTGAAGAAAATTTTCTCGTCTCTCCGTAGCTCAGTTCGTAAGAGCATCAGACCGGAAATCTGAAGGTCCTGGGTTCAGATCCCAGCGGTGATAGAGACATTTTTTGCACAATCTTAAGATTTATCAATATTTTAATAATATTGATATAGACCAGTAGACAATCAAAATTAAGATCTAAAATTAATAATTATATAAAAAAATTAAATTATTATATTATTATATTATATTAGGTTATTGAGAAAGAAATTTTCCATTAAAAATCGAATATTTCAATTTTCAGTTAAACTGCATCTTAAATAAATTAATAAATCTTTAACTGGAATAGCTGAATATTAGGCCAAGAATGTGGATTAAATATTTTAAAATAAAATTATAAATCTTCAATTGGAATAATTTAATTTCAAGCAAAAAAGAGTGATTAAAAAAATTATTATCAATTAAAAAAATATCAATATTCAACCAAAAAACACGAATTTTTAACCAAATGGTTACATTTTAAACCAAATTGATGAGTTTCAACAAAAATCATGAATTTTCAACTTAGATAGTTTAATGTTGAATTAAAACAAAATTAACTAAAATAATAAAATTTCAAGTGAAGTAGTATAATTTTGAACAAGAAATGTGAATTCTCTACTGAAAAATCAGACTTTCTAACAAGAATTTCTTTTTAAGATATCAAAATTAACTTCATAAGAACGATTTTTCAATAAATTAATTAAATTTTTTACTAGAATAGTTGAATTTTAACCCAAAAGTTGTATTTTTTAACTAAAATGATAAGTTTCTAACTGGAGTAGTTAAATTTTCAACACAGAAGATTAATTTTTTAACAAATAATTGTTTAAATTTTAATTAAATAGTTACATTTTTAACTAAAAAGTCAAGCTTTTAAAACCAAAAATAAAGTAGTTAAAACAATTAATTTTCAACAACAAAATTTTTTCAAGCAATAGATCTATTCTCGACGAAAGTGATGACTTTGAACTAAAATGAATCTTCAAGTGGAATAGTTGAATATTCAGTACTCAAAATTTATTTTTAAAAACAGACTTATTAACAAAACAGTTAAGCTTTCAGCTGGAATAATTTTAATCGTGATGAAAATTGGCTATAAATATCCCAAATTAATTATATGAGTAATGTAAAGGATCACAAAAAAAGTATTTTTTGCCGCAAATAGATCAAATATTTTAAAACATTTAGTGCGCAAATTTTTTTAAATAAACTTTTTCCAGTTATTATTTGATAATTTTTGTTAACTAACTGCACAATAAAAATGTGAAAATAAGATTAAAGACTGTTCAATACATAAATTTCACTTCAAAATTAAGATGAAATTTCAGCGCGCGTAGAAAAAAATGCTTAAATTAAATTCTAAGTAAAAATTTCTATTTAAAAAAAGAAAAATGTTTTTAAAATTTTTTTTGAGTAGAACCCATTCAAAAACAATTTTCTTGGTGAAAGTTTTTTCAGATCTGAAGTTCCCTCGAGACATTTTTCTGTTATTTATTATGTATTAAATTATTTACATTTGACAAAAAATGTCTCGGTTTTCAATTTTTATTATCAAAAATAATCGTCGGACTGGAAAAATTTTAAAAGAAAAAATTTGCGCCTTGTTATTCTGTATAAGCATATATCAAAAAGAAAATAATTTTAGCGTTTTTGAGCATCGTGCATGTTACTGAATCCGAGAGCTAGCGTTTTTTTACAACCTTGTCTCGCATAAACTTCTTATTGTTTTAAAATTAGTACCGTATAAAAAATTCAAAATTGATAAAAGATTTTTATACTGAGCACAATTCACTATTTTCCTTATTTTCCGATATCTAGTTTAGAATTCCGCAAAATCAATGCATGCATTAGATCAAAGTGTCTTATTCCGCATGTCGGAAGGTGGCTTTCAGTTATCTTCCCCTCAATAGAAACCGAGAAAATTATGAAAATAGAAAATAAATTTTTTTTAGAAAAAATCGATCCGAAAACGACCATACATTGTTGCTGAATTTTTTCAGAATTATTATATAATGAAATCATTATTTGGACGTTAAACAATTAAAAATTCCGCAGCTGATTCAATTTCGTATAAATTTTTCATCAAATTATTGCTCAGGTATGAATTGCCTTTAAACGCACTAAATGAAACCAGACCTATTAATTATCTCAATTTTTCAAATTGTAATTATTTATTTGCCTCTCCATTCAGTGGATGTAGAGGATCAAATTCCGATTATCAGGAATTCCAAACGCAGGTAAATCGTATTACATACTAGAACGTGTTAAAACGTGGATTTAAATTTAGATTGGTGGTTGCATCGTTGTGAAGCCTCTGCACGTCGATGAGAAACCGGGTGTTACTGTTACGCTAAGTGACCCTAATGTCCGAGACTAATCTTCCACTAATTTCAACCTCGTTCCATCCATCCCCTCCCTTACCACCCCCAGATCCCCCCCCCCCCATAACCCCATTCTTCAACCCGCCAATCGCTCGACTCGCGCTCGGTTTTGTAATGAGGATTACCCGTTGCCGATCCCGCGTATTAATCACCATCATTCTAAACCCCTCTGTTGGTTCGGCCACCTATATTAACCGTTAAACTAACGACTCAAATAACTGAACGTCAGGGATTAAGGAGACACGGCGTAGGGAGTAGAAAAATGTTTTTGTAATACGATAACGAGGAAATTTTAATATTTTGAAAGTGGTGGCTTGACATAACTATAATACACTCGGCTCCCGATATAAGATCGGTTTCGGGAATGGCTTGCCTTGGCCTTCAGCCTAAATCGAGAGAATCATAACATAACCTAATGCAACTAACACCTCTCACCAGGAAACTGCAGAGAACATCAGTGTCTTTCTAACTTCGAGAACATTTTGTAGCTCCAATGGTTCGTATTCGTGCTAAGTTTATAGAATATTGTTCTAGAAGGGACTCGATGACGTCACATTTACGCAATATTATTTTACAGCGTCACCGAGACCTTAAAAAAAATTCGCAATAGATACTAGGGATATGAACTACTTGAGATGTAGAATGTTCTAGAAGTCGCTGAAGTAGGAATTTTGATCTAGAACTCCCCTTGCCTATCCACACATGATTTAGTGCTTTTTGAGCACGACAGAAAATGATAAATAATCTTTTAAAAATGTCGCAATATTGCAAAATTTGCGCAATCTTATTTTATAGCGTCACCGAGACCTTTCAAGAAAATTTGCGAGACTTGCTAGGGATATGAAATAGTTGAGTTGTAGAATGTTCTAGAAGTCGGTAAAGTAAGAATTTTTATCTAGAACTGCCTTTGCCTATCCCTTGCCTATCACATCAGTGTGTTTCTGACCTCGAGAACATTTTGTAGCTCAAATGGTTCATATCCGTGCTAAGTTTCTAGAAGTTCCAATTGTTCTAGAAGGGACTCGATAACGTCACATTTGCGGAATATCATTTTATATCGTCACAGAGACCTTTGAAGAAAATTCACGATACTTCCTAGGGATAGGAAATACTTGAGATGTAGAATGTTCTAGAAGTCGGTAAAGTAGGTATTTTTATCTAGAACTCCCCTTGCCTATATCTTGCCTATCACATCAGTGTCTTTCTGACTTCGAGAACATTTTGTAGCTCAAATGGCTCATATCCGTGCTAAGTTTCTAGAAGTTTCTATTGTTCTAGAACGGACCCGGTGACGTCACATTGGTGCATTATTATTTTATAGCGTCACCGAGACCTTTCAAGAAAATTCACGATACTTCCTAGGGATATGAACTACTTGAAATGTAGAATGTTCTAGAAGTTGATAAAGTAGGAATTTTGTTCTAGAACTCCCCTTGCCTATCGACTCACATTTTAATGCTTTTGAATACGATAGAAAATGATAAATCATCTTTTAAAAACGTCGCAATATTGCAAAATTTGCGCAATCTTATTTTATAGCGTCATATAGACCTTTCAAGACAATTCGCGATACTTACTAGGGATATGAACTACTTGAGATGTAGAATGTTCTAGAAGTCGATAAATTAGGCATTTTGCTCTAGAACTCCCCTTGCATATCCACTCACGATTTAGTGCTTCTTGAACACAATAGAAAATGATAAACCCTCTTTGAAAACATCTAAATATATTTTAAAGTTACTCAAATTTTTTTATAAATTTTGTAATCTTGAAAAATTGCGAAATTTTGTCGTGAAATCTTTTATACTATCTTTCAAAGTTTTAGGTTACCATATGAGTTTTGGAACTTGTTTTTTTTTTAATTAATTTTTAAAATAAAAAATCTTTTGTAAGTTTTCCAGGAATCTTAAGAAAAAATGTGTATTTCCTGGAAAATTTTTAAAATTCTTAAAAAGCTTCTGAAGTTTTTTCTTTTTCAAATTTTCCAAAATGTACATTTTGTTTAAAAATCTATTTAATTTATTTTTGATGTGAGTAATAAATTTTATTTTTTTAACATTTAAGTTCTTAAACTAAAAAATAAAGAATGAATTAAATGTTAGAGTCTATTTATTCTTTAAAGATTTCTTAATGTTGGTGCTACTATCAGCATCAATGAAGTTTTTAAATTTGACAGGAAAAATAATTTTCAGCGAAAAATAAAAAATCTGAATGACTATTTATTTTTTAATAGGCTTCGAACACTTTTACTCAAACTCAAATTGGATTTTAAGATCTGAGAACAAGGAAAAAAGTAAATTTGTTAATAAATTTATATTTTTTTATTTTTTAGGATTTTGCAAAATATTAGGAAAAATTCCAGCCCGTTTAAGAGATATTTAGGACTTTTTGAAGCTTCAAATAAATTATAAAATATTTTATATTTGGGGAAGATTCTTAACCAATTTATTTCCACTATTACATTGTTTAAGTAGGGGAAATTTTAGGAACCTTTTGAACTAAAAAATCTTTTCTAATTTATTCAAAAGTCTAAAACAAAAACTTTAAAAGGTTTCTTAAGTTTTTTCTCAAAACCTTAGAAAATCTAAAATCTGTTAAAAAAATTTTTTTTGCAAACTTGTCAAGTTTTAAATTAATTTTTATTCTTTCAAAAACTTCTAAATATCTTTTAAATTTACGCACATTTTTTACAAATTTTTAATCTTGAAAAATTGGAAAATTTTCTTATGAAATCTTTTACACACAATTATCTCTTAAAATTAATATGAAAATAAAAAGTACTTCAAATTTTCCCAGAAATCTTTTTAAAAAAATTTATTCTCTTGTAAATTTTCCATTCCTAAAACTAAATTCAAAAAGTTAAAAATCATTAGAAATTTCTCCATGAATCTTAATAATTTTTTCTTTTTCTCTTAAAACTTTTAAAAATTCTTGATAAATCTTAACAAATTTGTATTTTAAAACTAGCGTACATTTTGTATAAAATTTAGTCAGGTTTCAAAATTGAAAAATGTTAAATAAAAATCTTCTACATTATTTTTATATAACTAATAATAGTAATGATGTATAATAATTACATGATAAAAAAATTGTAATAATAAATTTCAAAATTTCTCACTCGGATATTCTCTTTAAAATGTTATAAATACTTTTACTGGGGGTTATTTGTTGCGGTAATCAATAAACTTTCCAACGGTTTTTCAACCAAGCTTTTTGTTCGTTTTATAAACGAATTATCACGTTTCATAGTCAGCAGTAATTTTTAATAGTAATTGCACTGGTTGCAACGAAATTTTCCGAAGGTAAAAAAAATAATTTTTCTTAAAAAAAAAACACTAAAAACTTTTTAAATTACGCATCAACAGAGTCGTGAAATTAATTTTTTATTGAAAAGCTTATTATTTATTTTTCTGTTCGAAATTAATCTCGTTTAATTAAAAATTGTATTATTTATTAGTTTAAAAATTTAATTATTCTGTTAAAATCCAGAAATATTGTTGAAATTAATCTTTTTTATCAAACATTCACCTACTGTGTTAAAAAATTATTTTTTTTAGTTAAAATTTCATTTCTTTAGTTAAAAATGTAACTTTTTAATGAAAATTCGTTTCATATATAGTTTAAGATAAAGTTTTTTAACTGAAAATTAAACTTCTCTTTATTATCAATTAATCTTTCTCAGTTCAAAGTTTATTGTTTAGTTTAAAAATTGCTTTTTTGTAGTTAAGAGTTCAACTTTTTCATTTAAAATCCATGTATTTTGTTAAAGATTCATTTTTCTTGGTAGCAATTTAATCTTCTTGATCAAAAATTTATTGCTTTCGGCTAAAAAAACAATGATTTTATTTTAAAAATTATGTTGTTTTATCGAAAATTTATGTTTTTGGCTCAAAAATTAAAGGATTTGGTTGATAATTAAACTTTTTTTGTTAAAAGTTCAAAATAAACATTTTTGATGAAAATTCAACTTTCTTCTATAAAATTTGTTTTTCGTCTTGAAATTTTGAAATATTTAATTAAGTTAAAATTTTTTGTTTGAAAATTCGACAATTTGATTGAAAATGCATCTTTCTTTGATAATAATTTAGCTATTTACATAGAAATTCAACTATTTTATTAAAAATCTGAGTATTTTAAGGAAAATAAATTTAATTAGTTAAAATCATCATTTAAAAAAAAAACTATGTTCTTATTAATTCGTCCTTTTGTATTAAAAATTAATCTTGTATGGCAGGAAAGGCATCCTTCTTGGTTAAAAATTAATCATTCTTGGTCGAAAAGTAACTTGTTTGTTAAAAATTCAACTGTCTTCGACAAATTTTGTCTTTGGGCTTGAAAATGTTACTATTTGGTTAAATCTTTTACTATTTTTTAAAATACTCTTTTTTTACTGGAAACCTGTTTGGAAATTTGTTTGATTGTTGATGAAACTGTTTAGTTGAAAATTGTTTTACTTTCAATTTTTCTGTGTTTGAAATTCATCTTTTTGGATATAAATTCTTTTTTGGTGAAAAATTTAACAATTTCGTTTAAAAATTAATATTACTGCTTGAAATTTGAGGAATTTAGTGTTTTGCATTAAACTTAATATTTTATCTACATTAATTTTATTTACAAAAAAAAGCGTAAACGTGCAATTTGTCCTTAACTAACGGCTACGTTACTTCCCGGGGAGAGAGGTAAAAAAGCCAAAAATTGGTGTCGTAGTTAATTAGAGCATAGTCCATTGATGGAAAAATTTTCCGTGTTCAAGAAAGTGGCTAAGCGTCGCCTGGTTTCCAAAAAAAGTGCCCTGTTGGCGCGTGAACCCGCCAGGTCTTCACTACATCACTGACCATTAGCTGAAGTCAAAGTAACAAATTCGAAAAAATCTTGCATTCTTTTTTTATACCTCTCACGATGTGAAATCTGTTTAAAAAAGTAGAAATCTTGGGAGCGTGCATTAATTTTGAGGGGTTTCTAAGAGATGGCGTTACTTGTACTATATCGCTTTGAGGCATATCGTTACTTATACAGTATATGCATATCGGATACCCAATATGTGACCTTATTTTTCATTAGATAATTCTTGGTCTCGCTGGGCAACGATTCACTGCTAATGAAGATGCCAAAAAATGGGTCGATTCGTGGATAGCTTCAAAAAAAGATTCGTTTTTCTGTAGTAAAATCTGTATGCTGACAGAAAGATGAAAGAAAGTAGTGGCTACCAAAAACAAGAATTTGAATGATCAACTGGTAACCGCTTTTTTTTAAATAAACCAAATCATCAGGCACTCTCCCACTATTTCCTCCAGGGGTCATTCGAAGCGGAATTTAATAAACTTTCAAATATTCAAAAATAAAAGCGTCTTGTTCCTTTTATGAACGTGTAATCACGTTTCAAAGTCTCTAACGATTTTTATTAGTTCCCGCTCTAGCCATGTGGTAATTTCCGACGGTAGTGTATTTTTCGCGATAAATCTTAATTTTGAACTAAAATGAACAGATAAGACGCTCGGGATACTTTAACAAGCGCCGATGTCCTCATTTTGCAAAGCTGGCAGTTTTTTTTTTTTGCAAGTTCTAGGTTGGGGACTCCGGGAGAATCTAGGGAGTCGCATGTTAACCGACGGGATTTATTTTCGTATAAAGGCGTGACTAAAAATCGCAATATATCACTGGGAGCAACCTTGTTGCATACGGGTTACGGCCCTACTGGGGTTGGTCCACAGTTAAGCTGGGGTAAACCGCGAGTCGTTTGTCATGCTTTTTACTAATAAGCCGTTCTGCCGCTACTTTAATGCGAAATCGTCGTTACTATAATACTGTTACGTGTAATAGTTCCATCGCGAACCGGTCATCTGCAATGACCCCATATTTCCTACCAACTAGCATCCTGCCATCCGGGAACTTTCGCTTGCATTTTTTTAAAGCAGTTTTCAGAGGTTGACTAGACGAGTCACATTTTGAACTAAACAAAATTTTATCACTGCTTTAAAATTTTTTTGAGAATAGAATCAACTTCACCTACACTACCGTCGGAAATTATGGGATCGATTGACGCAAGCACTATTAAAAATCACTGCTGACTTTGAACCTCGATAACTCAGCGAAAAAAAATGATAGGGAATTTAAAAAAAAACAGTTGGAAAGCCTATGAAATTTCACGTCTAGTATTATTTAACAGATTTTTTTATCTGCTAAAGAGAATACAACACGTGATAAGTTTTTTTTTTAAATTCTAGATTTTCTAAAATTTTGTAAATCGACTTCAACTTTTAGCATGACCTAGGAAAATTGCTGCAAAAATCTGAAAATTATATGACATACAGCATGAAATTTTATCTTTAATTTAGGCCAAAGAAATTTAAAAACTCTAAAAACTATTATTAAATATTGATAAAACATTTAAACTATTTCACAAAGATTTCTAAAGGTTTCAGAAAGGTTTTGTAAAGATTTCGTATAGATTAAAAAGATTTCACAGACTTCAATGATTTCCCAATTGATTTTACAATTTTACGAATATTACTAATGATTTTAGAACTGTTTTAAATATTTGACAAAGATTTTTCTGATTTCCCAAACATTTTAAAGATTTTATAAAGATTTTGAATATTTGCCAAAGATTTTAGATGGATTGAAAAAATTTAAAAAGACTTGAATCATTTCATAAAAATTTGCGATAGATATAAAATATTTCACAAAGATTTCAATGATTTTGTAACGATTTCAATTATTTCACAAACACAAATATTTAAAAAAGATTTTCATGACTTTCCAAAGATTTCAAAGTTTTTAGAAAGATTTAGGATATTTTCCAAAGATTTTTAATGGATTGAGAAGATTTAAAAAAGACTTGAATTATTCCATAAAAAATTCAGACAGATTTTAAATATTTTACAAAGCCTTCAATTATGTCATAACAATTTGCGATAGATACAAAATATATCACAAATATTTCTATGATTTCATACCGATTTCAATTATTTCACAAATATTACCAAATATTTCAGAAAGCTTTAAACAAGTTCTTAATTTTTACCAAATAATTCAAAAATATTTTCTATGTTTCCCAAAGATTTCATAAAGATTTCAATAATTTTCAAATTTTTATCAAATATTTCTAGAATATTTGAAATATTTCACGAAGATTACTATCGATTACAAAAACATTTTGCAAAGATATCAATGATTTCCAAAAGATATTATTAAGATTTTGGTTAGATTCAAAAGTTTAAAAAGATTTAACAGACTGCAATAATTTTCAAAAATTTGAGCAATTTCACAAATTAAACCAAAGATTTCACAAAGGTTTCAATAACTGAACAATAATTCCACAAAGATATCTAAGATTTCACAAGAATTTTGCAAAGATTTCAAAATTCTTTATTGACTTCCCAAGGATTTTTAATGTTTGGCCAAAATTTTAATAATTTGACAAACAATACCAAATGTTTCAAATATTCCACAAAAATTTCAATGAAATCTTAATAAATTATAATGCATCTTCTATGGTGGATTAACACTAGCGTCGCAAATTATGAGATCGATTAACGCCAGTACTATTAAAAATCACTGCTGGCTTTGAACCACGATAACTCAGCGAAAAAAAAATGATAGGGAATTTAAAAAAAATAGTTGGAAAGCCTATGAAATTTCACGATTAGTAATATTTAACAGATTTTTTTTTGCTAAAGAGAATACAAAACGTGATAAGATTTTTTTTTAAATTCTAGATCTTCTAAAATTTTGTAAATCGACTTCAACTTTTAGCATGACCTACCAAAATTGTCGCAAAAATCTGAAACTTATACGACATAGAGCCTGAAATTTTATCTTTAATTTAAGCTAAAGAAACTTAAAAGATCTTTATCGGTTCCCGAGATACGATTAAAAATGTTCAATCGTATCTGTGTTGAATTTTAGTAGAAGATCACGCTTCTCGGCCGGTCTGCTGCTCCCCTCCTTCGTTGAGGCAGGACCGAATAGGCCACGCACAGAGGCGGTGCTTGATTGTAATTTTGATCATCGAAAAATTGAATATTGACCGTGTTGTTTGCGTAAAAAATGTGTAAAGGATATAATTTATTTTGAAAATTCCATTATTTTTCACTTTTAATATTTGTGAGAGTTTTTCATAAAAATAATTTATTTAGAATTTAGCTGCTTAATTCGTTTGAAAAATAGTTTACTCCCGTAACAATATATCTACGGTTTTATTAATATTCTAGTTGATAACAATGTTAAAAATAAAAATAAAACTGTTCGTCATTTTTTGATTCTTAAATATGGGGATAATTGAGGGGCCAGATCGTATAAGTGCGTGAAATTTTATTGTGCATCTTTATTTCTTTAGACAAAAAGTTGTAACTTTTTTAGTTTTCGAAATAAAACTAAGAAACTGACTTTTTTGAAAAACTTGATTTTAATCCATTTTTCACTTCAACTCGTGCTCAGTGCTTCAGTTTCTGAAATTTTTAAATGAAAATTTCAGGAAATTTGCTTTAAGATTTCCTTTGATTGACAATATGATAGGAATTCAAAACCGTTGTTTTCAAAAATTATTATTAATTTTTTTCTGACGCTCAGCACGAATCGAACACTTGTAACTTCCAGAGTTTCGTTTAGCGAGGGAATTTCGAGTAGGCAAATACTTCGCGCGACAAAAATTCTGAGAAAGGTATTATAAAGTTTTTTTGGAAAGTTTTAGATCAAAATATTTAATAGTTTAGGAGAAGTTATGATTTTAGTGAACGTCAGCGCTGGTGTTCTCGAGCTTACTATGCACTCCGCTGTGCCATGTTCTCTCGTTGGAGAATTTTTGCTTATAATATGATGTTATGAAATTTTTTAGTGAATAACAGTTAAACAATAATAAGTTAACAAAATATTCATAAATTTTTTTTAAATTTGAATGTATTTTTCTGGTTACTTTAGATTTAAGTATAGGATACTTTAATGCACACCTAATGTTTACACCGACATTTGGCTTAACTCGTAAGCGACCTTAAACATGCATTTTGAAAACAAACTTATGCACAAATTTTCTAACACTTTGTCTAAATCTATTTCAAAAATAAAACAGATCAGTTAGTCCTTTACTATGCTCTGGACAGTGCACATTAAATTGAATTTTAAGCTTAATAAAGCTAAATATCCCATACGAAAACTCCAGCGCGGACGTTCACTAAAATCATAAGTACTCCTAGACTATTAAATATCTTTACCTAAAACTTTTCAAAAAACTTCATTATACCTTTCTCTGAATTTCTTTTGCGAGAAGTATTTGCCTGCTCAAAATTCCCTCGCTAAACGAAACGATGGAAGTTATAAGTGTTCGATTCGCGCCAAGCATCAGAAAAAAATTAATAATAATTTTTGAAAAAAACAGTTTTGAATTCCTATCATATTTTAAATCGAAGGACATCTTAAAGCACATTCCCTGAAATTTTCATTAAAAAATTTAAAAAACTGAAGCACTGAGCACGAGTTGAAGTGAAAAACGGATTAAAATCAAGTTTTTCAGAAAAGTCAGTTTTTTGGTTTTATTTCGAAAACTAAAAAAGTTACAACTTTTTGTCTTGAGGAAAATAATGCACAATAAAATTTCACATCCAAATATATTTAAAAAAAATTTTAAATCCAAAATTTGTTTAAAATCCTCCAGGGGACTATGATTTCGCACGAGAAAATTCTATACGCCCTTATACAATCCGGCCCCTCAAAGAGACTCAACGTTAAACTTAACAAAGTTACCGTAAAGTATGCATTTTCTATTCAATCAAAGAAACAGCTTGTTTTTATTGAAGCTAGATTCATCATTTAAATATCTGCTATTGAGTGTAGTTTCAAACAAAACAAGCTGTATTTATACTTACATCATTCACTGTATAAATCCGTCGAACATAAATTTAATAAGCTGCTACAAATATATATATATATATATAT
>JAAAKG020138688.1:0-12571 GCA_010014905.2 Druon quercuslanigerum
TGTGAAATCTCTAAAACTCTTTTTTTGAAATATTTGAAATCTTTTAAATCTATGCGAAATGTTTTAAATCTTTGTGAATTCTATAAAAAGCTTTGAGAAATATTAAAAATCGTTGTAAAACCTTTGAGTAATCATTTGTGAATTCACTAAAAATCTTTGTGAAATATTTAAAATCCTTGTGAAATCTAAAAAAAACATTGCGAAATATTTCAAATCTTTGTAATATAATTGAAAACTTGGTGAAACCTTTGTAAAATCTTTCTGAAATCTCTAAAAGTCTTTGTGAAATATTTGAGATCTTTGTGAAATCTTTAAAATCTTTGTGAAATCTTTTCGAAATATTTGAAATCTTTGTGAGATATTTGGAATCTTTGTACAAAATTTCAAAGATCATTGAAATCTTTCTGAAACTTTTGTAGAGTCTTTGTGAATTCACTAAAAATTTTCGTGAAATATTTGAAATCAATTTGAATTCTATCGAAAATCTTTACGAAATATTTCTGAAATCTCTAAAAAGCTTTGTGAAATATTTTAAACCTTTTAAGTCTTAGCGAAATATTTGAAATCTTTATGAAATCTTTGAAATCTTTGTGAAACCTTTGTAAAATCTTTGTGAAATATTTGAAATCTTTGTGAAATCTTTTAAATCTTTGCGAAATCTTTGAAATCTTTGTGAAACCTTTGTAAAATCTTCGTGAAATATTTGAAATCTTTGTGAATTCTATCGAAAATCTTTTCGAAATATTTCTGAAATCTTTGAAATCTTTGTGAACTTTGTAGAATCTTTGTGAAACTTTTGCAGAATCTTTGTGAAATCTTTGAAATCTTTGTGAAATCTTTTAAATCTTTGCGAAATATTTGAAATCTTTGTGAAGTCTATAAAAATCTTTGTGAAATATTTGAAATCTTTGTGAGTTCAGTAAAAATCTTCGAGAAATAATTGAAATCTTGGTGAAATCTTTGTGAAACCATTGAAACCATTCTAAAATATTTGTAAAATCTCTAAAAATCTTTGTGAAATCTTTGAAATCTTTGTGAAACCATTGAAACCTTTCTAAATTATTTGTAAAATCTCTAAAAATCTTTGTGAAATATTTAAAATCATAGAAATCTTGGTAAAACCTTTGTGAAATATTTGAAAACCTTTGTGAAATGTTGTAAATCTTTGCGATTTCTATAAAAAATCTTTGTGAAATCTCTAAAATTATTTGTGAAATATTTCAAATCTTTATGAAATCTTGTAAATCTTTGTGAATTCTATAAAAAAAGCTTCGTGAAATATTTGAAAACCCTTGGAGAAATCTTTGAAATATTTGTGAAACTTTTGTAGAATCTTCGTCAAATATTTGAAATCTTTGTGAAACCTTTGTGAATTCTATACAAAGCTCTTCAAAATATTTGAAATCGTTGTAAAATCATTGAAATCTTGGTGAAACCTTTCCAAAACCTTTGTGAAATCTCTAAAAATCTTTGTGAGTTCAGTAAAAATCTTCGTGAAATATTTGAAATCTTTGTGAATTCTATCAAAAATCTTTGCAAAATATTTGTGAAATAATTGAAATCTTGGTGAAATCTTTGTAAAATCTTTGTGAAACCATTGAAACCTTTCTAAATTATTTGTAAAATCTCTAAATATCTTTGTGAAATATTTGAAATCTTTGTGAAACCATTGAAATCCTGATGAAACCTTTGCAAAATCTCTAAAAATCTTTGTGAAATATTTAAAATCATAGAAATCTTGGTAAAACCTTTGTGAAATATTTGAAAACCTTTGTGAAATGTTGTAAATCTTTGCGATTTCTATAAAAAATCTTTGTGAAATCTCTAAAATTATTTGTGAAATATTTCAAATCTTTATGAAATCTTGTAAATCTTTGTGAATTCTATAAAAAAAGCTTCGTGAAATATTTGAAAACCCTTGGAGAAATCTTTGAAATATTTGTGAAACTTTTGTAGAATCTTCGTCAAATATTTGAAATCTTTGTGAAACCTTTGTGAATTCTATACAAAGCTCTTCAAAATATTTGAAATCGTTGTAAAATCATTGAAATCTTGGTGAAACCTTTCCAAAACCTTTGTGAAATCTCTAAAAATCTTTGTGAGTTCAGTAAAAATCTTCGTGAAATATTTGAAATCTTTGTGAATTCTATCAAAAATCTTTGCAAAATATTTGTGAAATAATTGAAATCTTGGTGAAATCTTTGTAAAATCTTTGTGAAACCATTGAAACCTTTCTAAATTATTTGTAAAATCTCTAAATATCTTTGTGAAATATTTGAAATCTTTGTGAAACCATTGAAATCCTGATGAAACCTTTGCAAAATCTCTAAAAATCTTTGTGAAATATTTGAAATCATAGAAATCTTGGTAAAACCTTTGTGAAATATTTGAAAACCTTTGTGAAATGTTGTAAATCTTTGTGAAATCTTGTCAATATTGGTGAAATATTGTTAAAAACCTTTGAGAAATCTTTGAAATATTTTTGAACCTTTTGTAGAATCTTCCTGAAATATTTGAAATCTTTGTGAAATCAATGAAATCTTGGTGAAAAATTTCTAAAATATTTGTGAAATATTTGAAATCATAGAAATCTTTCTAAAACTTTTGTGAAATATTTGAAAACTTTTTAATCTTATGGGAAATCATTGCAATCTTCGTGAATTCTATAAAAAATCTGTAAGAAATATTTGAAATCTTTGTGATATCTTTGAGATCTTTGTCAAACCTTTGTAAAATCTTTGTGGATTCTCTAAAAATCTTTGTGAATAATTTGAAATCTTTGACAAATCTTTTAAATCCATCCGAAATATTTTTTTATTATTTATTATTTACGTAAAATTTTTACTAGGATATTTTATCATACCATGTTTAAATTGTACCATTGAATATTATAAGTGTGATTTTTGTTGTGTGAAAAAAAGTAGAGAGTGGCTGTAGAAAGAAAACAAAACATTATTGCCATTTTTGGATTTATTATAATAATTATACTTTTAAATCTGGAAGTGGTAAGTGAATCTCGGATAAAAACAATATCCGATCATTCTACATTATTTCTCACTGGCTTTTATTACAGGCAGGATACCCAGCGTCACATGATCATGATGATATCCTTCAAAGGCGCAAGGAATTCCATAATATTATTATATTAATACCAGATATTTTATATTCAGTATTTACTGTCATAAGTGTCCACAGCTAATTATTTTGCACAATGTCTCTGGTTAACTCACATAAATCAAAAAAATCTACCAGAGAAAACAAAAAATTCGTCAAAAGAATATAAAGAAACATCTCTTAGATTCTTATCGCACACACGATATTTTCTGAGATCCCTCCCCCTCCTCTTCTCTCTCCCTCTCTCTCTCTCTCGGCCCCCGAAGGGCAATTTAAAAATCTAAATTATTCTCCTCACCTTCTTTACAACTTACTCTAATTTTTTTTTACTTTCCCGCCCGCACTATCTAATTGTTTTTCCACCCGTCAACTACTTTTTACAATACAAACATCAGCAAATACGCAAAGTAGATCTCTAGATTATCTTACACAATTGCTATTTATCTGAAAAATGTAATAGTTATAATTTTATAATATGTAATGTAGAATTGGTACATTATTGCTTCGATATTCTCCTATTAAATGGAGTTGTTGGCTCAATGAGAAGGATCCCAATAGTGCTTTTATCAGTCGTCGAGGGCGCTGTCATCGCTGTCAACACGCAAGTTTTTGCCCGCGAATTTTCAAAACTACTTAATTATTATTTTGAGAATTTTCTCTGGAAATATGGTTATCAAAACTTAAGCTAAATTTAATTCAGAATCGTCAATATTAAATGCAGGGGAAAAACCTCCCTACAGTTGATAATCATTAATTAAGAGAGCAAATAAAGGAAAAATAATTAATTTTCATTCCCCCTATCGAGTTTGTCAAAATTTTTTCTAACCGATGTCTAAATAAATTGTTTAATTATTCGGAAACTCTTCACTTTTTATCTGTTCTTCAATTAGAGCGAGGTAATAATTAATTAATGACAACTAAAATAATTCTTTAAAAATTTTTTTAAATAATATTCTCTTGAAATAATGCTAGAAAGTTGCGGTTTTTTCTCGAAATTTTCCACTTTTCGACGAATTTTAAATTAGAGTGAGGTAATAATTAATTAAAATTAAGAAAAATAATTATATAAACAACTTATTACTATTGCAGTTTTTTCCTTAAATTTTCAGATTTTTCTTGGACTTTTTATTTATAATGAAATAATAAATAAAGAATAACGAGAACAATTTTTAGAGAGTATTCCAAAAGAGTGAAAATACTTATTTTACTAATATTTTACAAATATTAATTTAAACTACTTTAAGAAAAAGTCACATAGATATTTGAATATTATTTTAAATATCTGGTTTTATTTCAAAAAAATATCCACAAAGAAGAGACGTATTTAATTTATCATTAATTAATTCTAATTGCAATGTGGACAATAATTAGAAAATTGCAGAAAAAACGCAACTTTCTATCATTATTCAAAGAGACTATTAAAAAAAATTATTTAAACAATTATATTTGTTAACTTGAATTTATTCTTACCTCACTCTAATAGAAAAGTGTACAAAAAACAAAAAAAAATGCGAAAAAACTGTAAATTTCTAGCATCATTTAAGGAAAATATTATTAAAAATAATAATCAGTTGTTTAAAAAATTATTTATGTTACCTTTAATTGTCTATTGCCTCGCACTAACTGAAAATTCGAAAAAAGTAAGAAAATTCAGAAAAAAACGCCTATTATACTAAAAGAAACCGTCAAAAATAATAATTAGCGCCAAAAACTCACAAAATTAACTTTTCCACTTATGACTTTTTTTATGGGATCCTATAAAACTGACTTATGGGGGTGAAATTCAAAGTAATTTTTGATTCGTATTATATCATTTTTTGCACAAAACAAAAAAGGAATATATTTTTTTGTACATTCGAATTAATTTAATCCACCTTAAATAAATTAAATGACGATAGCCCATCTGGTGCCAAAAATCGGAACTAGAATAAGCAGACAAAATTTTAGAAATACATTTTAATTTTTTAAATTATTATTTAAATTAACTTAAATATTTTGTTTACTTTAAAGTAATTATTGCATACTAGAAATAAGTCTTTCGGGTGTAATTTACATCTCATACAGTAAAAAAAAAAACAAATTAAAAAAAATTCTATCTGAAACGAAAATTCTATCTGTTATTTGTATCAACTTGTATTTTTCTTATTAAATAATTGTTCTAAACTCGAGAAAATAATAGAAAATAATGTCAAAAACCCTTTTATGCAAAAATTAAAATAAAATTTAACCTATTCTTCACAGTTTACATTTTTGGCACCAGATGGCGAACCGGTCGACCATCGAGTTCATATCTACGTGACTATTGGGTTCATGCCCACGTATTTAACTGGCCATGAACCTACCAATAACAAAGATACGTACTCGATCAAAAAAAGACAAAAAAAAAGCGCCCTCAGCGACTGAAAGCAACATTATTGGAAAGTGTAATAATAGTCAATGATGATACTGAAATGATCGGTTCCGTGATGTCAATTCGACGTAGATCACAAGCCTTTGGATAAATTTTCATGAATATGCATCAAGAAATACGCCACTTTAGCGGGCAAACTCTGCCCTAAAATGAGCACAAGATAGACACATAAAAAGGTCAATATTCACAGAAACCGTGAGGAAAAATATGAAAAAAAAAAAAATTCCCTCGGTCTGTCCTTTACATTTGATGCAAAAGGTCGTGTGTCTCCACAGTACGGAAAAGCTTCCTTCACCGACCGTTTCTCCGCGACCAGGTTCTTCTCAACAATCTTAAGAAAAAAAAGAAGTCCAATAAAAAAAAAAAATCTCTACCTCATCAACCGGTAGTTATTTCACGAAAGCAAGAAAAACAACCACCCCGCATCACGGCTAATTCTAAAAACTAGATTTATATTTAGAATCACGCGCGATAATAATATAATAAATCATCTTTCAATAAATATCTTTTTTAAAGGAGAGAAAAATCACGATTTTTAAAGAAACAAAAAAAAAAAGAAAAGAAAAGGAAAAATGCAAAGATCTCGATACTGGATTTTTATCGAGCTTCTCAATAATGGAAGACAATCCTGGCGGCGGCGGCGGCGTCTTATTTGTAGATTTCTTGTCTCTATAGTTTTTTTTTGTTGTTTTTTTTTTGGATTCTCCTGCTGCTTTGACCATCCTCCTTTTTTTTGACTTTCGTATACTTGTCATTGTTGCTCGAGACAGGCAAAAAGGGACTTTAGGGGGCTTTAGATCGAAGAAGCAGAAAGCGAGTGCGTCAGATTTTTAGCATATCTGCCTTTTTTACAGCACAGACTTGATCATTTTCTTGGGGCTGATTATTATTTTAGGGGGGTCACAGCACCAGATGTCTTCTTCCCTTGATGCGATTCACGAGATTGCAGATCTTTAGGGCTGGGCCCAACTTGAGGCCCATGTACTTCATCATCATATCCGAATTTAAGAGCAGCAGTGCTTTTCCGTCTATTTCCTGTTCAAAGAAAATTAACAGTTTTAAAATGAGTTATTGAAAATTAAGGTTTATACTGAAAAATTAATTATTGTATTGCCAAATTGTTACTATAGATAAGAATCGCAACTATTTGTTTAAAAATTAATCTCTTTTGGTTGAAAATTCAAATACTGAGTTGGAATTGGAACTATGTATTTTGTTAAAAATTCATTTATTTGGTTGGTGATTCTTCTCATATTTTGGGTTAAAAATTCCATTATTTGATTGAAAATTCATCACTATGATTAAAAATGAATTTCTTTAGCTGATAATTCGTTATATTTTTAGTTAGAAATTAATTAACTTCATTTGAAAACTCGTTTTTTTCTTATAATTAAAATTTACTTTTCTAACTTCAAATGGAATTATTCTAGATATTGTTTGTAAATTTATCTTTTTTAGTTGAAACTGTTTCTTCTTTTGGTAGAAAATTCATCTTTTGGGTTTAAATTGAATTCTTTTGTTAAGGGTAATTTTTTTGAAAATTGATTGTTTTAATTGAAAAGTTAATTCTTTTATTTTTGGTTAAAAAATCATTTTTTGGATGAAAAAAGCTATTTTGTTAAAAATTTGTTCTTTTTTTATTGAACATTTGTTTTATAACATTTTAACTATTCTGATTTTTGTTGAAAATTGAACATTTTAGGTGAAAATTAATCTTTTGAGTTGAAAATGCAAATAAGTATTTGGTTAAAAATTCATATTTTTCTTTAAAGATTTTTCATCTTAGGCAAAAAAATAATTTCTGATATTGAACATTTATCTTTTTGATTTAAAAACTCAGCAAGTATTTGTTTAAAAATTAATTTTTTGTAGAAATCATTGATTTCGTTTGCGATTCTTCATTTTACTTGAAAACCCTTTTTTTGTTGATAATTTCATTCTTTTGTTAAAAATTAATGGTTTTAACTGAAAATTTAACTCGTACATGTTCCATTTTTGGTTAAAAATTTATCTTTTTTCATTCAAAATCCAAATAATTGGTTAAATCTAACGTTTTTTTAGTTTAAAATTTCATTATTTCGTAATCTTCTTGTTTAAAAAATTATTTTGTTCGTTGAAAATTCAAGTCATCCAATTGAACATTCATAATTTTATTTGTAAATTTATCTTTTTGGTAGAAAATTTAACTGACTCAGTTGAATATTTCGTCATTTTAGTGGAAAATTCATATTTTTCATTAAAATTCAACTACTTTCTATTTGTTTGAAAATTCATCACTATGATTAAAAATTAATTAATTTAGTTTTTTGACGTTTTTTTTTAATATTCCATTTATGGTTTTTTAGTTCAAAATTCAACTATTTCGTTGAAAATTCATGTACATTTTGTTAAAAATTCGTATATTTTGGTAAAAATTAATTTCTTTGATTAAAAATTTAACTATTTTGTTAAAAATTCGTTTCTTTTTTGGTTGAAAATTTATTTTACTAACTGAAAATTTATTATAAGTATTTTTTTTGTGTGGAAGATTTATCATGTTAGTTAAAAATTCACTTTAACTATTCCATTTTTGTGTGGAAAGTTTACCATCTTTTGGGTTGAAAACTCCACTATTTGATCAAAAATTCATATTTTTCTTTGAAGATTTATCACTGTGATTAGAAACTCGTTTCTTTAGCTGAAAAGTCGTTTATTTTTAGTTAAAATTTAATACATTTTGCCTGAAAACTTATTATTTTTCCTTTAAAACATACTTTTCTGACTGAAAATTCAACTATTTTGGTTTTTAAATTTATATTTTTAGTTGCAAATTTATATATTTTATTAAATCTTTATTTTTTGGTAGAAAAACCATTTTTGGGTTTAAAATTGAATTATTTTGTTAAGAATTAATTTCTTCATTTAAAAAAACCATCTAGTGAAATTTTTTTTTTTATGTAGAAAATTCATCTTTTGGGTTGAAAATTCATCACTGCGATTAAAAACTAATTTTTAGCGTTGCCTATTCCATTTTTTCTTGTAATTTTATATTTTCAATTAGAAATTAATTAACTTTATTTGAAAACTCGTTTTTTTTCGTATAATTAAAATTTACTTTTCTAACTTCAAATTGAATTATTCTAGTTTTTGTTTATAAATTTATCTTTTTTAGTTGAAACTGTTTCTCCTTTTGGTAAAAAATTCATCTTGTGGGTTTAAATTGACATCTTTTGTTAAGGATAAATTTTTTTGAAAATTGATTGTTTTAATTGAAAAGTTAATTCTTTCATTTTTGGTTAAAAAATCATTTTTTGGAAGGAAAAAGCTATTTTTTAAAAACTTGTTCTGTTTTTTATTGAACATTTTTTTTTATAACATTTTAACTATTCTAATTTTTGTTGAAAATTGAACTTTTTAGGTGAAAATTAATCTTTTGAGTTTAAAATTGAATTTTTTGGTTAAGAATTGACTTTTTTAAATTGATTGTTTTAACTGGAAAAAAATTAATTTATTTATGGTTAAAAAGTCATTTGTTTCTAGGTTCAAAATTCATATCTTTCCTTGAAGATTTATCATTTTAGTCAAAAATTAATTTCTTAGGTTAAACAGAGAATTTAAAGTATTTATTTTTTAAAGAAATAGACATCATAATTGCTGCTTATATTTTTACAAAAACTAAAGTTACAGTGATTTTAATTATTATTGTTAAAAAGCGCAATTGGTTCATTAAGCATTAATCTTTTCTGGTTAAAGATTCAAAATATCTTGTTGAAAATTAATATTTTTTGGTTAAATTAAACTATTCTTGGAATAAAATTAAAAGCTTTTTAGTTCAAATATCAAATTTCGTGATTTTCGTAGAGAATTCATCCTTTTTTGTTAGAAATTCAACTTCTTAATCGACAGCGGAACTAGTTGTTAATAATTAATTTATTTCGTTGATGATTCATCATTTTAGTTGACAAACATTTTTTTTTTTGAAAATTTAATTATTTTTTTGAAAATTATGTTTTCTGGTTGAAAATTAATTTATTGTTTTAACTGAAAATTTAAAGCGTACATCTTTGGTACTTTGGTATGTTTGGTTGATGATTTTTCGTTTAACTTAAAAAACCTTTTTTTTGTTGACAATTTATTTCTTTACTTGAAAATTAATCTTTTTTCATTCAAAATCCAAATAATTAGTTAAATCTAAGGCTTTTTTAGTTTAAAATTCTACTATTTCTTTGAAAATTCATGTATTTTGTTGAAAAATCGTCCTTTTTGGTGGAAAATTAATATTCTTGTATGAAATTCTTTTTCGTTGAAATTTCGAGTAATTCAATTAAACATTCATAATTTTATTTGTAACTTTATCTTTTTGGTCGAAAATTTAACTGATCCAGTTGAATATTTCATCATTTAAGTTGAAAATTCATCTTTTTGATTAAAATTCAACTATTTTAGTTACAGACTAATCAAAATTGTTGAAAATTCATCGCTTTGATTAAATTGTTCGTAAAGTATTCCATTTATGGTTAAAAATTGATCTTTAATTTTAAATTCATCTATTCGGTTGAAAATTTGTATTTTTTAGTTCCAAATTCAACTATTTCGTTGAAAATTCATATATATTTTGGTAAAAATTAATTTCTGGGATTGAAAATTGAACTATTTTGTTGAAAATTCGTTTCTTTTTTGGTTGAAAATTTATTTTACTAACTGAAAATTTATCATTTTAGTTGAAAATTCATGTACTTGGTTAAAAATTAAATTTCTTTATTTGAAGATTTATCATGTTAGTAATTATTTTTCCTTTAAAACTTTTTTGGTAGAAGATTCATTTTTGGGTTTAAAAGTAAATTATTTTGTTAGGAATTCATTTCTTCATTTGAAAAAACCATCTAGTTAAAAAATTAGTTTGTTTTTTTTTATGTAAAAAAATCATCTTTTGGGTTGAAAATTCCTCTATTTAGGCAAAAATTCATATTTTTCGTTGAAAGCTCATCTCTGCGATTAAAAATTAATTTTTTAGCGTAGCCTAAAATTTACTTTTCTAACTTCAAATTGAATTATTCTAGTTTTTGTTTGTAAATTTATCTTTTTTAGTTGAAACTGTTTCTCCTTTTGGTAGAAAATTTATCTTTTGGGTTTAAATTTTTTTTTTAAAATTGATTGTTTTAACTGAAAAATTAATTCTTTTATTTTTGGATAAAAAAAAAATTTTTTTTGATGAAAAAAGTTATTTTGTTAAAAATTTGTTCTTTTTTTTATTGAACATTTGTTTTTATAACATTTTACTATTTTAATTTTTGTTGAAAATTGAACTTTTTAGGTGAAAATTAATTTTTTGAGTTTAAAATTCAAATAAATATTTGGTTAAAAATTCATATTTTTCGTTGAAGATTTTTCATCTTAGTCAAAAAAATAATTTCTGATATTGAGCATTTATCTTTTTGATTTTAAAACTCGGCAAGTATTTGTTTAAAAATTAATTTTTTGTAGAATTCAACTATTTTTGGTATAAAAATAAATTATTTTTGGTTGAAAATTCAAATACTTAGCTGGAATTGGAACTATTTTGTTAAAAAATCATTTATTTCGTCTGGGGATTCTTCATTTTACTTGAAAACCATTTTTTTGTGATAATTTCGTTCTTTTCCATGTTCCATTTTAGGTTCAAAATGGATCTGTTTTTATTAAAAAACCAAATAATTGGTTAAATCTAAGGTTTTTTAAGTTTAAAATTCCATTATTTTGTAATCTTCTTGTTTATATTTTATTTCATAATTTTATTTGTAAATTTATCTTTTTGGTATAAAAATTTAACTGATCCAGTTGAATATTTCATCATTTTAGTTAAAAAAAAAAATCTTTCTGATTAAAATTCAACTAAATTAGTTAAAGATTAAGCAAAATATTTTAAAATTCATCGCTTTGATTGAATTGTTCATTTTTTTTACATTTTTTAAAACTATTCCATTTTTGGTTAAAAATTGAACATTTTTAGTTTTAAATTCATCCATTCGATTGAAAATTTGTCTTTTTTAGTTCCAAAATCAACAATTTCGTTGAAACTTCATATATATTTTGTTAAAAATTCATATATTTTTGTAAAAATTAATTTCTGGGATTGAAAATTAAACTATTCTGTTGAAAATTCGTTTCTTTTTTGGTTGAAAATTAATTTTACTAACTTAAAATTTATTATAAGTATTTTTTTGTGGAAAATTTATCTTTTTAGTTGAAAATTCATGTACAAGGTTAAAAATTAATTAATTTTAATATTTGAAGATTTATCATGTTAGTTGAAAATTCACTTTAATTATTCCATTTTTTGTGGAAAATTTACCTTTTTTGATATAAATGTAATCTGTTTCGTTAAAAAATTTTCTGTTTTTTTTTAGAAAATTCATCTTTTGGGTTAAAAACTCCACTATTTGATAAAAAATTCATATTTTTCGTTGAAGATTCATCACTGTGATTAAAAACTAATTTTAGTTTAAAATTAATTTTTTAACTGAAGATGTAAATATTGCATTTTTGCTTGAAAATGTATATTTTTAGTTAAAAATTAATTCATTTTTCTGAAAACTCGTTTTTTTTTTGTTTCTTTAAATTTACTTTTCTAACTGCAAATTAAACTATTATAATTTAGTTTTTTAAATTTATCTTTTTTAGTGCGAAATTTATATATTTTATTAAAATTATATCTTTTTTGTTAGAAAATTCATCTTTTGGGTTTAAAATTGAATTAATTTGTTAAGAATTGACTTTCTTTAATTAATTTTTTTTACTGGAAAATTAATTCTTTTATTTAAGGTTAAAAAATCATTTTGTGGATGGAAAAATCTATTTTGTTGAAATTTCGTTGACAAAACTTTTTTTTAAAATTAAATTATTTTCTTAAAAGTTATGTTTTGTAGTTTAAAATTATTTTTTTTTAATGGAAAATGTAACTTGCACATGTTGGTTCAAAATTTATCTTTTTAAGTCGCTGATTTAAATATTTCGTTAAAAATTCCTATATTTGATAGAAAATTCGAATTTTGTGGGAAAATATTTAATCTTTTTGCCGATTAATTCATC
>JAAAKG020138689.1:0-12571 GCA_010014905.2 Druon quercuslanigerum
TTCGTGTATTTCTAAAAAAGGATTCTTATTTGGATTTATGTAGTAGCTTCAGGGAGAAGCATTGGATCTGCTATTGGAAATTATGTGTTATTTTACAGTGGAGCGAAGGACAAGATACTTTTTCAGAAAAAATTTAATTAAACGAAAATTTAATTCATACCTCTATCTAGTCTGAAAAGACGTTACGGATTTCTTTTTTTCTATGATGATAAAACAGATTGCTTGAAAAAATTACATAAATAACATCAGGCAAAATAATCCGTGTATTTCTGAAAAAGGATTCTTATTTGAACTTATTTATTAGCTTAAGGGAAAAGCACCCGATCGGCAACCAGAAGTTCTGTGGTTAGTTTCCCAGCGGAGCGAATGAGAATATATTGTTTTAGAAACAATTTTAATTTACAGCTTCATCTAGTCTGAAAAGACCTTAAGAATTTATTTTATTTTCTGATGATAATAGAGTTTCCTTGAAAAAATTCAATAAGTAGCAGCTGGCATAATGATTCCAGTATTTCTGAAAAAGGTTTCTTATATGGATCACTGTAGTAGCTTAAGGGAGAAGCATCGAAACGGAAATCAGAAATTGTGTGTTTTGTTTTTCAGCGGAGCGAAGGACAAGATACTTTTTCAGACCAAATTTAAATAAAACAAAAATTGATTTCATATCACTATCTAGTCTGAAAAGACGTCAAGAATTCGTGTTATTCTCTGTAGCTTCAGGGAAATGCACCCGATCGGCAATTGGAAGTTCTGTGTTTCGTTTCCCAGCGGAGCGAATGAGAATATATTGTTTTAGAAAAATTTTAATTTATATCTCCATCTAGTCTGAAAAGACCTAAAAAATTTCTGTTTTTTTTCTAATGATAATAGATTCCTTGAAAAAATTCAATAAGTAGTAGTTTCAGGGAAAAGCACGCGATCGGCAATCGGAAGTTCTGTATTTCGTTTCCCAGTGGAGCAAAGGAAAAGATATTTTTTCAAAAAAAAATTCAATTAAACAGACATTTCCTTCAAAGCTCCGTCTTGTTTGAAATGATGTTAATAAAGATTTCTTAAAAATTAATAGCATGTCACGGAATTAGTCCTCGGCTTGCTGAATTAATTTATTTAAAAAAAGGACTCCACTTGAATCCAATCTAAATTACGATAAAATATATTCGATAAAAACACTTCTTAATTGAATTCTCTTCTAAAAAAAAAGTGTCTCAGTTTTATCTCGATGGGAACTGTTGCCGGAGTTTCCGATTGTTGGGAAGATATAGGTCTATTTCCGTCGCAACGAGGAATTCGTTTGTGAGAGTTTCTCCAGCGATCTCGTTATCGCGAGTCTATTAAATTTCGAGGGACTCTGGAGCAAGAATGTTTTATCGGCGCGAAACCGCAGAAGAAGAGGCATCCGATAAGAGAATAAATAAAGCGTAAACGTTTATTCTTGTGCCTCTGAAGTAATTAAATATATTGAAGAAATTGAATGATGAGGAAATTATATTCTACTTTGAGGAGCTTAATGAAACCTAATGAACTCTTCTCCTTTGCAAAAGGAATAACCCTTCTTTACGAGCTTCTGATTAATCTTCTTCAATTGCCCACAAAGCAAAATTTTCTTGACGACATTTAACGCTTGGAAAAAATCAAATTCGATTGGCACGTTAAGAAGAAAAAAAGTGAGAAACATTCTATCGCGACTAGGAAATAAATTCTGTTCGGATATCATGACATTCGATTTTGTTTCAAAATTTTTAATATACAGTTTCTATCAAAATAATTGAATTTTGAACGCAAGAGAAACGAGTTTTTAAGAAAATAATTGAATTTTTCACTACAAATTCTTGCAAAAATAGAATTGTTACATTTTGAGGTAAATATAATTATTTTCAACTATAAAAGTATATTTGCAAAAAAGTAGTTCAATTTTTTAACAAAGAAATAAAAATTGAATTAAAATGATAAAACTTCTCAATAGAAAAATTTATTTTTAACTAAATATTAAAATTTTCAACCCGACAGGTGAATTTTCTACGATAAAAGACAAATTTTCAATAAAATTCAATTAGGTTAATAAAGTTCAATTTGTTAATTAAGTTTAATAAAGTTCAATTTGTAACTAATAGGAATACTTTTTTACCAAAAAAAGACTAATTAAAAAGAGATGAATTTTTAATTTACAAAATTAATTTTCAATTTAGGAAATAAATTTTTAAACGAAAGCTAAATTTCAAAAATTGGATTTGACTTTTGGATTTACTTTTTAACTAGGAAAAAATTAAGATTCTAAGTTTATGTTATAACATTCGTCTTTTTTCGATAAAAAATTTAACTTTTTTTGTTTTGAAATTTCAATTTTAAAATAAACTATTTCGATGAAAATTCTTCTTTTTAGTAGAAAATTAATCTATTTGGTTGAAAACGAAATTTTTTTTAATTTTTTTTTTTTTGTATAGATTCAACTGTTTCTAATTTTAAATAAAAATCCTTTTTGTTTTTTTTTGTTTTATTTATATCTAAGAAACGAGGTCCAAGAAAACAATTTTTTTCGTTTCAAAATATTTTTCCGTGAGTGTAGTTATTAAAAAAAAGCATATCTTATATCATTAAAAAATGTTCCAAGCAGTATATTTGCAATTCCCTTAGTGCAAAAATATATTTTTCTGGGAAAATTTCATATGATTTTTAATTATTTATGAAAAAGCTTTGAAAGCATTTACAATGATGTGCTTAATTTCGAAAAAGTTTTGAAAAGTTGAAAAGATCATACAAAACTTGCAAAATAAAAAAAAATATATGTATATATATAATAAAAAAATATAAAAATAAAAAAAACTTGCAAACACACATTTTTTTCTTAAGACTGCTGCGAAAATTTTAACTAATGTTTTATTTTGAAAAATGAGTTTTGATAGAAATTACCAAGTGTTTTGAAATATTTTAGATAATTTTATAAAATTTTATAAAATATCTGAGAAGAGTAAAAAAATGTATTTTAGAAATACTAAAGGAAAAAAATAGAAATGAATCAGAAATAATTTTTAAAATATTCAGATTTTTAAAGATTTGAAGAAAAAATTAAGAAACTTTTTTAAAATTCTGATAGGTTTTGAGGGAATAAAAAAAATTTCTCAAGATTCCTATGAAAATTTGAAAAACTTTTTCATTTTAAAAGATTCATTTAAGGAGTATATTTTTAAACATTTTAAAACATTTTCAAAATTTTCAAAAAGTAATATCTTCATTTTTTAAAAAAATTTTCGACCGTTTTTCGAAATATATCTAAACTCTTCAAAATTTATTTAAATAAAAAAAAGAAATCCAGGAAAATTATAGTTTTTTATCCCTAAATACAAATAAACTTATTTTTCCCTTTAAATTATCATTTGTTTGACCATTTTTTTCTTTCTTGAAAGTTCATATTTTCATGTTTAAGAATTTTGTGGAAAAGTGATTTTTCCGGGTTTTTGAGGTGAAGGATTTTTATTTTTAAAAATTCGACTATTTAGCATTAAAACACAACTCTCTTATTTAACATTTATTTCCTTTAGTAGAAAATATTTTTCAGCTAAAAATTAAATTATTTTGTGAAAAATTTGTCTTTTGTTTGAATTTGACAGTATTTTATTAAGAAAAAAAATATTTTTTTCTTTTCTTAGAGAATTTATCTTTTTTGGTTGAAAATGTAACTATTTTTTTGAAAGTTGCACTATTTTTTGAAATTTTTTTTTTAAAGATTTATGTATTTCGTTTAAAATTTAACTGTTTTGTTAAAAAAAAATTTATTTTTGTTAACAATTAATTTTATTAACTGACAATTTCACTTTTTTATTTTTTTTAATTCGACATTTTTGATTTAAATATTAACTATCATAATTTTTTATGAGTACAGCTGTTTTTTAATTAAAATAATAATTTTTTTTGTACAATAATCGACACTTTATTCAATCGGACTAAACCTAAGAGACGAATTTTGAACCAAGTAAACAAAACAAAAATTTTTTTTTGAATCACAATGGATTATTTCTAACGAAAAAAATATTTTATAACCAAGAAGATTATGTTCTTACAAAAAAAAAAGAAATACACACATTTTATACAAAATGGTTGAATATTAAAACCAAACAATATTTTCAGTCAAGAAAAAAAAGGAATTTCAAACAAATTATAATTTGAGATTTATTGAGAAAATTTAACATTTTTTTTTTTTTAAACTGTTTAAAAACTTAAGAAAATCTTTTGAAATGTTCTACATTTTTTGTAAACATTTTCTTAAAATGAATTAATTTTTTTACTAAATTGTCTTGAAATCTTTCAGATTTGTTTTCGACAATTTTCAAAATCTTTTCAACATTTTTAAAGTTGTAATTATTAATCTAATTTTTGTTAAGTATTTGACGTTTTCATAATATTAAAAAAAGGCTGCAAAATTAAAACCTTTTTTTAAAATGTTTCGGATTCTTTTTTGGAAATCTTTTTGTTGAAAATTTATCTTTCTTGGTTGAAAATACAACTATTTGTATGAAAGTTGAACTAATTTCTTTAAAAAAATTTTTATGGAAAAAATTTATATTAGGGATTAAAATAAAAATGTTTTTCTTACCCTAGGTCAATAATGTATCACATTTCGCGTTGAAAATGCATCATTTTAGTTGAAAATTAAATTACTTGTAAATGAAATCTTTTGGTATATGCAGTATTAAAATTTTTTGTTGGGACAACCAAATACATTGCTAGATCAACCAAATTATCACAGATACTCAATAAATCTGTGTCTCATTTTTTGTCAAAAGACATTTTATTCAGAATTCATTTTTAGAGGGAAGTGTTTAAAAAGAAAAAATATTCCTCATTTGGTGGATTAGTGTGAAGCTTAATTCAAATATTGTTAGTTCCAGTCGAAAAATCAAAACTGGCCGAAGCCCCGGCTGCTAATCAGGATTGGAAGGCACGTACTTTTCAATAGAAAACTCGCCTTTGCCAATATATTGTCATTTCATTTTCCTTTGTAAGGATGAATCAAAGCTGCGAAATTCGTGCTCGTTGTGAATTTTCCGAGTGTTTAACTGTGCATGTGAAGTGTGAATTGTAAATTGTAAATTGTAAAAGTGAATGTCTCCGCTAAGGATCGGGTCAGGTTGACTGGAAGATTTTAGTTTAAAGCGTGCACACTGTCGTACAGCTTTCCTTTCCTCAAAAAGGACGCTCATCCAACACGTACAATTGTCGCACCAATCACGCAGTGAACAGGGCCACTTCTTTTTAGTAGAACAGCCCTACTCATTCGGGAGAACCATTACCCCGAACATGTCGAACCGTTTGATCAACGGTATAGTCGAACCGTTCTGCACACGCGGCGCTTGAGGCCAGCTCCGCGCTTGCGCAGCTTATGATAATATAGCACCCACATTTCAAAACGGCTGGTCTGCGTAAGTTCGGGGTAACCAGTTCCCCGAATCTGAAGCGGACTTCACACCAAATCAAAGTTCAGCGACTCTCACAACTAGCGCGACGGTTTTACCTACACTTTCTCCGTGTAGAAAAAAATATCTACCTTTCCATTTCAAGAAAGCTAGAATTTTAGCCCAGAAATTGTAAAAATCACTTTTGTTTTAGTATCGGGGAATTACTTCGGTTGGATTACCGATTTTATCGTTTGTTCAAAATTTTCAAATATTTTTATTTCAGGTACCAATGACACTAATGCCACTAATGACTTTTTCTATGTGAATTTTTTGAAGCGTGATCCAAAAATAACGTTAGATTATTTGGGAGGAAGGAGTCGAATCTTGCTGTTTTAATTTTACTTAACAAAGTAGTTCAACTTTTTAACAAAAAATATGAATTTAAAAAAATGTAATAATTGATCATCTAACAAAAAAGATTTTAATTTTATATTAAAAACAGTTGCCTTGGGCGTAAAAATTTTAAATTTCCAATGAGATAACTAATTTATAACCAAAAAGATTAGCTTT
The DNA here is from genome assembly GCA_010014905.2 of Druon quercuslanigerum. Lineage (NCBI taxonomy): Eukaryota > Metazoa > Arthropoda > Insecta > Hymenoptera > Cynipidae > Druon > Druon quercuslanigerum. Next base: position 5,961 of record JAAAKG020138689.1, read on the forward strand.
TTACAAAACAGTTCAAGTTTCGAGGAAAATAGTTAAACAACTTTTATTTTAAAAAATAATTAATTCTGAAATTTGAATCCAAATAGTTCAATTTTCAACTGAGGAGATTGTTTTTCGACCAGAAAAGTCAAATTTTTAACAAAATACAAAGATTTTGAACTAAAAAGTTCTATTTTTAACAAAGAAGATTAATTTATTAACCAAAAAAAAACGAATTTTTTACTTATGACAATTTTAAACTAATTAGTTGAATTTTCCAAAAAATAGTCAAACATAAAAATATTATTTTAAACGATAAAAAAAAACAAGAAATTTTTAACTAAAATTATAAAAATTAAGCAAAAAAAATTTAATTTGAAAAAAGTAGTGCAACTTTAAAAAACAAGTAATAGTTAATATTTCATCAAAAAACAATTTTAATAATAAAAATCAAAAATAGTTGAATTCTCCAACAAAATTGATCCTTTGTACCAAAAAAGACAAATTTTTAACAAAATACAAACAATTTATAACTAAATAATTAAATTTTATAACTAATACTATTTAAAAAAAAATAGTGCAATTTTGAACAAAAAAGTTATAGTTAATATTTCAATAAAAAATTTGATAGGAAAAATAAAAACCAGTTTAATATAAACAAAAAAATTTATTTTTTGCCAAGAAAATGGCATTTTTAGTCAAATAAATACATTTTTAACTAATTAGTTGTGGATTAGTTAAATGTTTATATAAAAAAATTAATTCATTAATTAATTATTTTTTACTAACCAGTTGAATTTTCAGCAAAATAGTTTAAAGAGTTAATTTTGAAGCAAAAAAAAAACGTGAATTTGGAAATCAAATTTGATGAATCTTCCAGAAAAAAATAAAATTTAAGAATAAAGTTCAACTTTCAACAAAAATATTTATAGTTGATATTTCGATGAAAAATATTTTTAATAAAAATAAAAACCATTTGAATTCAACCAAAAAAATTTAATTTAATTTTTAATTTTTTACTTAAGAGTTGTTTGAAAACTTGTCTTTTAATTGTTAATAGTTAATAGTTAATATCTCATTAAAAAACAATTTTAATAACAAAAATCAAAAATAGTTGAATTCGCTATCAAAATGAAACTTTTGTACCCAAAAAAAAATTTGAACGAAATACAAAAAGTTTATAACTAAATAATTAAATTTTAAAACTAAAATAAATAAAAAATATAATAAAATAAAAAATAAAAATAAAAAGATACATTTTCTACCTAAATGTTCATTTTCAACTTATCAGTTAAATTTTCAACAAAAAAATTATGGATTACTTAAATTTTGATATAAGAAACCTGAATTGCATTAAAAAACAAATGTTCGACAAAATATCTCAAGTTTTTTAACAAATACTTTGATTTTCTACAAAAGTTTTTATTTTTTACGAATTAGTTGAATTTTCAGCAAGATAGTTTAAAGAGTTAATTTTGAAGTAAAAAAAAAAAACAGTGAATTTCGAACTCAAATTTGATGAATCTTTTAGCAAACAAAATTAAAATTTAAGAATAAAGTTCAACTTTCAACAAAAAAGTAATAGTTGAAATTTCGATGAAAAATATTTTTAATGAAAATAAAAACCATTTGAATTTAACCAAAAAAAATTTAATTTAATTTTCAATTTTTTACTTAAGAGTTGTTGGAAAATTTATCTGTTCGGTTTTAAAAGTGGAGTCTTTTCCAGGAAATTAGACTTTCTACTTCGAAAATTAATAATTACTCTACGACAAAAATTAAAATTAGTAAACAAATTATTTTTTATTATTTAACGAAATAAATTTGAGTTCCCTAAGGTAAAAATGCGTGATATTCATGCGGATGTGGAATATTTTTTGAAAATTTTTCTCCTATGCAAGTTTAAATTCAAAATTTATTCTGGCATATAACAAGCCCCTTTTAGAATCCAAATGTTTTATTAAGAAAATATGCAAGCCGGTACATTAGATCTGCACGAGTTCACTCTATAATGGCCAAATGTGATTGTTATCTATGCAGGAACGGCGGAAAATTCTCTTGGGAATGAGATTTTCATCCTTTGAGTTTTCCATCTTCAAAATCAATGTTTAACATTTTTTTTTAAATTAAAATTTAAAAAAAAATTATTTATAATCGAAAATTGCTTAAAGGACATTAAAGATATTAAAAAATATTTAAATAGGTTTAAAGGTTTTCAAAAAAGTTTAAGCAAATTTAACATATTCATTATATATGTTGTGGATTTCGCAACACAGATATCAAAATGAAGATAATAATAAAAATTATTTAAAATTAAAATTATTAATTTTAAAAAATTTAATATTTTGAAATTAAAGATTGGAAGTGATGTGCTTTGAAATTTAAATGGTTCAAATGAACATTCATTTCGAATTAAAAGCTTTGCGATTAGAGAACCTGGAATGAAAAACAATAAAAAAACTTTAATTTGAGAAATGTTTAAAAGGATTTGGTTTTTATTCTTCAAACTTTTAAAATTGCATCTTTGGCAAAAATTATATTTTACGGTAGTCGGAGTAATTAAATTTTCTTATTTTAAATATTTATTTCAAACGCCAACAGTTGCGAAATTACAAAAATTATTAGTATATAATAATTTATATTATATAATACATAATAATTTATATTATATAATACATAATAATTTATATAATAATTTGCAAATAATAATAATAAATAATTTGTATATAATAATTTGCAACTAAAAATTAGAAAACCTTAATGGTACTAAAATATACCAATTTCAAATTAGATTTATAAAAATATTTTTTTATAATTAAAGTGCTTGAAACTATATAATTTAAAGATCAAGAATATCTAAACCTGAAATTAAAAAAAACATCTTTAATTGGAAACGCTACACGTTACGAAGTCCAAGAATCACACAAAGAAATTAAATATTGAAAAAGCCAGATATCTCTGAAAATTAAAAATATATTGCGGTTAATTTCACGCACAATATTGAAATGGTAGAACTTTATATTTAAGCTAAATCAATCCTGAAAATTTTGAAATTGCGCTCGAAATTGAAATAAATGAAAAATTACTGATTCGTAATCAAAATGCACTGATTTCAATAATGTGGATTCGACGAATGATAAACCAGTCAAAAATGTCGTTTTAAACCTGGAAATTTGACTTACTGATGAATGAAGTCATTTTTAATGATTCAGTCTCATACTTTCACTGATGAAATCAGTATTTTTCAATTATATAATCTGTTATTTTCACTTAATTATCTGCTGGTTTCAATGATGTAATCAGCATCGTCTACTGATGTAAACAATAATTTTTAATCATCTACTCAGTAACTAATCAAATAGCTGATCGAATCAGTCATTTTAATTATTTAATTAGCAGCTTACACTAATTTAACCATTCATTATGTGTAACCTGACCAGTAAATTACATTAACTAAGTCAGTAATGTTGAGTGATACACCCATTTGCTATAACTGATTAAATCAGTCGCTTTTAAATATCTAAAACTGTATTTTCCCTGGTTAAATAATACATTTTGAATGGTTTAGTCAATATATTTAAGTAATTAAAGCCTTCTGGGCATGCTCTATTAATTTTATTGAAACAAAAGCTACTGATTCGCAAATAAAATAGAATGATAAAATTAATTAGGATTCGAGGTCTGAGCAAACAGTCAAAAATTACCTCTCAAACTGTCGAATTGGACTCAGTGAAACCCAGTCATTTTACATTAGCCAATCACCTACTATCACTGATTTAATCAGTAATTTTAAATTATACAATCTGTTATTCTCACTGATGAATCTGTAAAATCAAATGGTCTGATGAGTAACATTCATTGACGTAATCAGTAATTTGAAATGATCTAATAAGTAGCGTGCCCTGAAAGAATCAGTCAGTTTCAATGGTATAATCAGTCACTTTCACTAACGAAATAATACATTTTGTATGATCCAGTATAAATATTGAGTGATCTAACCAGTAATTTTATGAATTAAATTAGTTGCTTTTAATTATCAAAAACTATAACTTTTATTAGTTAAATAATTGATTTTAAATGTTCTGATCAGTAGATTTAATTAATTGAATCAGTCTGGGCATGCTTGCTTAATTTGATTGAATAAAAAGTGACTAAATGAAAGTCAAACTAGACTGATTTAAATAATGCTGATTCGAAAAATGATCAATCACTCAATAATAACTTTTCGGATTAACACTGTCATAAAATTAGTCATGCTTAATGATCCGATATGTTACAAATAATCTGTTATTTTTAATAACGAATCTGTCAATTTGAATGTACTTACCGGTATTGGTCAATGATCTAATCAGTAATTTTGAATAATCTTATAAGTAGCGGCCCTGATTGAATCAGTAATTTTAAAATGTCAATGGTTTAATTAACAGCTTTCACTAAAGAAATCAGTAATTTTGATTGATATAAACAGTAAATTTCGCAAATGAAATCAATAACATTCAGTAATCTAAACTGTAGCTTCGAATGATTAAAAAAATTCATTTAAATCTGTTAACGCAAAAATCTCCGGAAATAAGGTGCTCTGGACAATGAGGGGCATCTTCCTGCTAAATCTTTTTTGACCTTCAGATGAATTTTCAAGGTTATTTGAAGGTCACATTGATTTTTTATATGGGAACCCCTATTTTTCACACTATATTCTGAAAGAGCGGAAGATCTTATGTTCTAAATGATAGTTGTCAATTTTTGCGAGTTAAAATAAAGGTTAGAACAAGGTCAAATTTCAAAAATCATGCGGAACATGTTTTTTTCTTTTACTCTTCGAACACGTTTGGACAACACAAGGCTGGGGTGGATTTAGGACCAACGACCCTACTGGACTTGACCTTGAGGCTAACTTGAAAGGTCATTCGCGGTTCAAAGTGTTTTTTTTTCTTCAAACAATACATCCGAAACCAAACCTACTAACTCACAAGCTCCAAAGCTACAAACTCCACACTTTGACCTTTTAATAACCTTCCAATTTAGCCTCAAGGTCATACGACAGCGTGAAAGTTGACTCTAACTATCGTTTCGGATTTAAAATTTCCCACTTTTTCAGAGTCTACTGTCAAAAATAGGGGTTCCCGTTGAAAAAACCAATGTGACCTTCAAAAAACCTTGAAAATTCATCTCAAGGTCAAAACCTATTTTGCATAACGATGACCCCTATTTTCCTGAGAAACTTTTGTCTTAACAATTTTTTGTCTAGAGCTCATTTCTGATATTTTGGGGTAGATAGATTAAAATAATCATAATAATAAAATTATAATAATAGATTAAATAATAAATAATACATAGCAAATAATAAATTACAATAAACGTATAATAAATAATAAATAATAAATATTAAATAATAAACATTAAATAATGAATAGTAAATAGTAAATATTAAATTGTAAATATAGTAATACGTAAACAGTAAATAGTAAACAGTAAACAGTAAACAGTAAACAGTAAACAGTAAACAGTAAACAGTAAACAGTAAACAGTAAACAGTAAATATGAAACAATAAACAGCGAGAAGTAAACAGTAAAAAGTAAACAGTACATAGTGCTAAATATAAAATACACTATAACTAAAAAATCATAACTAGTAGCTTATGAATAATAAATAAATAATGATAAATATTAATCATGAATATTGAATAGTAAATTGTAAATATGAAACAGTAAGAACAATAATAACTAATGATTAATACCTTATAAATAATCAATGATAAGCAATAAATAAGAAATAGTAAATAATAAATTAAAATAGATAATAGATAGTAAATAGTAAACAATAAATATTATATAGTAAATTGTAAATATTAAACAGTAAGAACAATAATGACTAACGATTATTAACTAATAAATAATCAATGATAGGTAATAAATAATTAATAGTTGATAGTAAATAATAAATAATAAATAAAAGTAGATAGTTGATAGTAAATAGTACATAATAAATAATAAACAGTATATTGTAAATATTAAACATCAAGAACTAATAACTAAGAAATAATAAATAGGCAATAATAAATAATGAATAATGAATAATAAATAATAAGCAATAAGTAATAAACAATCAATTATCAGTAATAAATAGTAAATAGTGAACAGTAAATTGTAAATAATAATAATAATAATAAGTAATAAATAGTAAACAGTAAACTGTAAGAATGAAATAGTAAAAATTAGACAATACGTAATACACAATATACAGTTAATGCAATATTTAAAATAGAAAATTAAAACTAACATGAAGTCTTTAGTAATTTTTACCAGGGAATTGAATGGTGACCTTGGATTTGACCTTGGACCTCATTGTTAAGGTTATTTCAAGGTCAATTTTGTTTTTTTAAATGGGAAACCCTATTTTTGACAGCGGCAACTGAAAGAGCAGAACATTGGACGTTGAGACGTCTAGAAGACCTCTAGAAGTCGTATTAAGGTCAAATTGCGGAATTAGCGCGCAGAAAAAAAGTATTTAGTAATGTTAGGTCTTTAGTCATTTTTCACAAAAAAAAACAACGCTGACCTTAATTTGGACCTAAGATCTTACCGTTAAGGTCACGGTGGAAAAGTCATAGTTTTGAGCCAAAGCATTTAAT
>JAAAKG020138690.1:0-34962 GCA_010014905.2 Druon quercuslanigerum
ATCAAAATATTTTGATCAGAGAAAAAAACAGTTTTTCGTAAATAATTCAAAAAATAAAAAAGCTACAACTTTTTTTACGAAGAGAAAAAGATGCTAAATTAAATTTTCACTTAGAATATATATTTTAAAAATTAAAATTCTAGACTTCATTTTCAGGAGCTCAGGGGCCTCTGCACTCCATCAAAATCATTCTATACCTCCTTTTTGCATCCAGCGCCTCAATTTAGCATATCAGCATAGAATATGTTATTTTCGTACGCTCAAGTTAATGTGAGAAAAATACGAGTTCTGGTCATTTCTACAATTTTTAGGTATATCAACTAAAAAATTTTCAGCCCCCTCCCCTCTCCCAGAACTATAAAGGCAAAAATATAATTTTTTAGATACATATGTCCTTAGGCCTAATCCTTATGTTTTTAACTACGAGTCTTTTTTCAAAATCTATCCCACGGATATTCACGGCTATCCTCTTTTATAATCGTTTGGCAAGCCAATATTTCTTTTTCAAATCCTATCTTCTAATGCACGTTAGTCCTTTTCTATATCTTATGCAATGCAGATCACCTTCATTCTGTTGAATGCCAGTCCATCTATCTACGTTTATCCTACGCCTACCCACGGTTAGATAGCCGGAAGAATGAATAAAGGCAATTATAGATTCCCGTGCAGAAATCGCCTGATTTAGAACATAAATACCGATCTGTCCCCGAGTGAGTTTCCCGATCTGGCCCTGATCATTAGAACTCTGTAGCCAATACTTGGGCCCGACCAGGCCAGACCGATTTCCTACTGAAACGCCATATCCATGTGCTCGCAGCACTAGTGCAGTGAAATTTGAATATTACTCGTTTATAATTAATTGATACCTAATCTCAAATAAATTAATTATCAATAAAATTATATTGTGGCAACAAAGATAAATGAAATGATTATATATGGTAATGCAAGTTTTTCGAAAACTAATTTTGTTCAGCCCGTTCAATTTATGAATTTGGACAAGCCAGAAAATTAGGATCCATTTGAAAATAAATTTTTCTGCTGACATAATTCAGTTTCAGATAAAAGTAGTATATTTACAATTAGATCAGTCACATATTATTATATAATAAAATTTCTGAAGTACTTTGGTTTTCAATTATTATTTAAAAACTCAAGATTTTTCAATTTAATGCAGAATTAGAGCTTTTAAATCTATTGACAAAAAATGGATTGTAGTATGCGCAAAATTTTAATATTTTGATCATACCATAGAGTATGCGATACAGTGAAATGTGCAGTTTAAAATGATGGAAGATATTTTTTCCCTCGTTTATTATAAATAATGGCATTTCAACTTATTATATAATCAAAATCAATGAACCCTAATAAAAATAAAAATTAAGTATATTCTGTAACTAATATGTTAATAAACCAGAAATATTTTATTCAGAAATTTAATTTCTTTTAAAACGTTTTTTGTCTATATCGCTTCTCAGCAAATTAAAAAAATAAAACGATCCTAATAAATTATAGCTTAAGTTTTTAGAGATAAAAGGAGAGTAAAGCAATTGACAGAAAATTTAATTTCTTGACAGAAAAATGTTAATAAATCTTAAACTTGAGGTCAACCGATCATTTTCGTTCTTCAAATGACAAATGAAATTTGTTTCGAAACATTCGAAAATGTAAAGTAGCACGGAATATTTTCGATAAAAAATTAAGTTATCAACTACTAGGGCCGTATTTTTTTAATTTGCTAAGAAGTTTCATAGACAAAAAAATTGCTTGCAAGAAGAACACGTTTTTCCCTTAACTTGTTCTTTACGTGCCCGTACTACTTTTACTTTAACTGAAAATAACTTAATTGGAAATTCCAAAGATTGAGGTGGTCGTCGAAAGGAGAGAACCGTTCAATAGTTTCGAGTTTACCAAAATCTTCATTCGCGAAAATCATAAATGGATTATAATGAGACTGATCGGAAACCGATCGGGCACCGATCGGGAATCTCAACCTAGCCCAGGTCTGGGCGTGTGTATTATCTGCGACCTCGCCCCGAACGGGATTCCCGATCTGGCGCGGTCTGGCTCCGATGGGCGATATGAACCGGCAGAGGATACATTTGCATAAAATGACTGGGATTAAAAAAGATAGCTATAATTGTAGAATGCAGATGGAAGGGATACAGAAAAATTAACCTAGGTAGGCAAATTATATAAAAGGATTAACTGTTATTATATAGATAAGAAAAAATGTAGTTGAGGCAATAATATATTTCATTGAATCAACCAAATTTTCATGTAGATCCAAGAAAGCAGTTTTTTTGGTTAAAGCAATTTTTTAGTGTGCTTATGGAAAGGAGATAGCTGCGCGCTCAAGAATATAAAGAAATAATTTAGGTTTTTATCACTTTTCGCCACTTATCAAAAACAAAATTTGGAAAAAATGTCGTGTGAGTTTAAGGATGGATTTGGTTTCAGAAAATGATGTTAATATTTAGGAATTTTCAGATACACTAACCTAAAATTTCAAAAAAATAAATATTTTTTCGGATTATTAATTTTAAGATAAAATATCTGTAGTCCATATTTCTTCAGAAAATATAAATACAGCCGAACCTGGATTTCATGTTTCCGAGAATTGACACGGCGCCGCGGGGATCGTCGGGAGAAGCTGCGGGCGATATATGGTCTTAACTCAGGCATGACAAAACAGAGAGAGAAACAGGAGAGATAAGGCAGTTCCGAGACTCTGGATTTATGTTCACCGTTAGTCCCAAAACCGACGGGAAATCGCTTTTTCATCCACTGTATTTGAAGTTGCTTCAGGCCCTCGATTTTAGGACCCTATAAAAATAATTCCTTTGTCTTTCAACTTACCCATTTCCTCGGTGTTTCCACGCCTATTCCACAATTAATAATGCTAATAGGTCGACAAAATCCTGGAGATTTTGACGAGTTTGAGAATATAATCGTAAATATAGGTAGGTTCTCAACAATTTCGATAATGAAGTTCTCATAAGCTCCTAATTCCCATTGCGTTAATGAGGTGATTAAACATTTTTTTTCTATTGTTTTTTTATTGGTAAAGTTGCTCAAAATTGAAAAAAGCAGCAACTTTCGAAAATTGTTCAACGAGAATATTATTTAAAATAATAATAACTTGACATTTCCAAACTCACACTGTAGTAAAAAAAAATCAAAAAAAAAACATTGTAGTTATATAATTATATAATTTTGTTTGTAAATTAAAACATTGTAGCTACACAATTCGCCAAAATATGTAATAAATTTGCTGTTATAAGAATTATTTCTGTAAAAGTAACACACATTTTTTTGCTTTTAAAAATCAACTTTTCGTTAATAAGGGAAAGAACATTTTTTTAATACAAATAATTATTCAACCACAAAGTTTTTTATAATTTCGTATTTTTACTGCAGTGCAATTTCCAAGGGAATGCAATGTTTTAAATTAGAATAATTCTTCAAATTGTAAAACTGCTTACCGACATGATATTGTGTACGGTCCACAGATTTAATGATACTCACTGACGAGGGCCGAAACATTATGTGCCGAAACATGTGAAACAACTTAGTTGTTTTCAATTTACCTGACCCTAAAGAGAACAAAGTACATCAAAAATTTCTGCAAAATAATAACTTCTATAGACATTTACGTTTGATAGCTTAAATTAATTATTATCTTACTATATAATTTAAAAGTGGACCATAATTGGATAATTCTAGAAAAAACTGGAACTTTCTAGAATCATTATAAGAAAATATTATAAACTGCGAAATCGAAATGCAGTTACGTGCAAAAATTTCAGGCAGAAACAAATCAGTCACTATTCGAAGTTTTATATCTCCATCAAAGATTACATAAATAAACAGAAAAATCCACAACTTTTAGTCTGGAAGTAGTTGTGGAAATTTGTCTTTATTTATGTAATGAATACATTTCCAGACGTTAATTTTACGAAGGATTAACATATCATCTGTTTCGACACCTTATATACATCAAAGATGCATCTCAGAAAAAACTGGGGTTTCCATTGGCACCCATTTTTGGTACCAAAGGAGTTGCAACAAATTCGAACCCCACTTGCTGAAAAGTAACCCAAAAAGATAAATAAGCTCTACATGATACGTTTAGTTGGTGTTTTATACGATCCCAATTGTAATTGAGCCTATTTATAAAGAACCTATTTTTCGCTTTGACCACTTCGACATTTTGTTTAATTAATCAAATAGTTATTACCTTAAAGCATACATGTAATCGAACTCTGGTGGGCATAACTTAATGAAGATAATTAAATTCTGATATTTATAACAGCAATTAAAATAGATATAATGATTTGTTAAATATCATTTTCCCGTTATGTAGCAAAGTTGTCAACATAATGGCATATTCATATGCAAGAAAGTTTTCGTTTCAAGTCAACGGTCGATAACTGTATATCGATCCCTAACTTATCAACCCTACTTTGCAAGCGCTTGGCTTTTAAATGCGCCCAACGTTCTTTTCAACAGGGCTTTAAAGCAACCCTTTCGGCACTGTACAGGTACTATTATATACTGTGCTAAAGCTTAAGTTCTAAATGACACCAACTTTTATTTGAGCCGCAACTTTAGTGAACGCCCACTTTTTTCTGCTCTGTTTTTCAAACACTTTTTGAATATTGACTTATTTTTTTGTTTGCCAGAAAATTTTGCACGCAACTGTATGTTTGGCATTACATTCATTCTAAAGATTTCCATAAAAAGTTCGTATCATATATTATATTTATACTAAGTTAGATTAAACGTAATCATAATTTTGCATATTCAAATGATTTTCTCGGACACATTCATATTTTTCAAAAAGGAATTGATGTAAGTTGAAAAACATTGCCTGGAGCAATGGAAGAGGTACACAGATGTCTGCGGAGGAAATTATGATTGCCCAAAATGACAATAAATCCAGATTTGATTATAATACCCGTGTGTAGAAGTCCGTCTTGGTCGATGAAAGGAGTCAATCCCAGCAATCGATTTTTTGATCCGAGAGGAGACTTGCATTCTAAACATGCAAGTTCTGGAGTGAATTCTTCGCGCTGGCTGATCTTGATTAAAACAGACAATGCCCGGTGAAGTTCGAAAGTGGATACATTTTCATTGAAACCTTCTTGATTGGCTCCGGTGATGATCGGATACACTCTGAGGAGTGAACTTTGTTGTTCATAGCAAGTCTCGTAAATTTGAGTGATTGTCAAGGATACATAGCGTGGGCACACTGAGATGACACATGGCCTGTTTTCTCTGTCCGGATACTTCTTCTGGAGTATGCCCTTCACTGGGCCAGTGTTCGGGTTCCAACTGCAACCATGGAGGTCCTGTCCACCACAACGAGTTTCCTAGGAGTTCCTTCGGCGATCAAGGTGTTTCAATTCGTCGGTTCCTTGGCAAGCTATGCCAGAACAATTTCGCCGTCTGTCCAGAAGGTATCGTGAAGATCTGCCACCTGTAGCGATTCCTTGACTGTGTGAAACAATTCTGTAAGTAATACGGCTGCACAGAGTTCCAGATTCGGCAGAGTTTGTTGTTTCAGAGGTGCTACCCGAGACTTTGCACAGAGTAATCTGACTGAAGTGACATCCGATAGATCTGTAGCTCGCAGGTATATGCAGGCACCGTACGCCCTCTCTGATCAATCAGCGAACCCACGCAGTTGTAGACGGATTTTTTTTTCCTTCGATGACTCGTCTTGGTATCTGGATTTCGTTGAGTGATTCCAAGTCTTGTCGGTGTCGTATCCATTGAGTGTAGATATCCTGAGAAACTGCCTAGTCCCTACCTTGATTCAGCTTCCATAGCTGTTGCATGATCATTTTTGCTGGAATGATGGCTGGTGCGGTAAGCCAAGAGGATCAAATATTTGAGCAGTCTCTGAAAGAATGATTCTCTTAGAGACCCTTCTGAATTTCACATCGATGCTGATGTTGTATTGTAAGTGGTCTGTTGGTGGATGCCAACGGATACCCAAAGTTTTCGACTCTTCTTGACTTCCGAACTCGATCATCTGTGAGGACGTTGAGGAGTTGTGATTCTGCTTACCCATCAGCTCTAGATTGTTCGAACACCACTTACGAAGGTCGATTCCTACTTCCCTCAATGATAACGTAACCTGGTTCCGAATGTTCCAAACAGTCTGCAGGTCGTCAGCACCGGTGATAATTTCGTCCACGTAAAAATCGTTGGCAATCACTCTGACTGCTAAGGGATATTTGTCCTTTACTATATCCGCTAATTCTTTCAGGCATCTGGTTGCCAAAAAAGGTGCTGCTGCTGTACCGAATGTGACTGTATTGAGCTGGAAGATCTTGATTGGATCGGCAGGATCACCTCTCCATAAAATACATTGTAGATTCCGATCAGCTGCATCAATCCACACTTGGCGGTACATCTTTTCGATGTCAGCTGTTAAAACATACTTGTTAAGCCAGAAACGTAGGACGAGAGACAGAAGACCTTGCTGAATTGTTAGCCATACTAATAATAAATCATTCAGCGACTTGCCGTAAGTAGTTTCTGCGGATAAATCGAAAACAACACGTACTTTCGTTGTTAAGATGTCTGGTTTCAACACAGCTTCGTACGGAATGACATGCCTGGCTTTGTTGATATCAATAGATTCTGTCTGCACGGTCGTCATATGATTCAACTTCTGGTATTCCTTAATGACAGCAGAATAGGATGATTTTAGTTGCGGGTCTTTTTTGAATCGTCGCTCAAGTCCCTGAAATCTCTTTACAGCCTGATTGAATGAATCTTCTTAAACCTGTGAATCCTCGCGAAGGGGTAATCTGACAGTAAAATGTCTATCTTCACTTCGCGTGATATGGTTTTTGGGTTTTTGAAGTGTTCTTCACACAGAGCTTCCTCAGCAGATAGAATGCGTTGTTGATTCAATCCTTCTTCAATATGCCAGAACTTCTCAATCTGTTTCTCTAGTCGGCCCATGCTGATGTTGCACATTCCCCTGCGAGTTCCTGAAACATTCGAGAGATCACCTGCAATTATTCATCCTAGCTTCGTCATTTGTAGCACTGGTAGTCAACGCCTCAACTTGATTTGGCCCACGCAGATAAGTTCCCAAAAAATGCCTTTGCCAAGCAGGATGTCGACAGGTCCTCCTTCATGGATCGGCGAGTCTGATATTGGGCGGTATATTCCATCGTTGTTCTTCCACTGTTAAGACTGGCAGATCCTTTGTGACTTTATCCATGACAAAAAAATTCAATTTGGTTGAAAATGCATTGAAACGTGAATTGATTGTAGCATGGGTGATAGAAGCACTTTGAATACATGTGCTTCCGATTTCTCCAATTTCAAAATCATGATTTCTGAGCGGCAGCTGTACTCGGGTGCACAAATCGGTTGTCATTAAGTTCGATGTTGAGCAACTGTCAAGTAACGCTCGATATATGTGTGGTATACCTTGATGATCCAGAACGATGATGACAGCTGATCTTAGGAGTGCTGATTTAGAGGAGATGGAAATTGTGTGTCCTCCCGGAATTCTTCCTTCTGCATGGAGAAGAGTGTTGTGCTTCTGAAAGCAGACTCTCCATGATCCCGTACATTCACTGCCAGGGTGCACCCTTCGCAAACAGTTTAAGAAGAGTTCCAAGGAATTTGCCTCCTGAGTGCGCTGTGTGGAACTGAGAGCCTTGAACTCTGGACATGCGTACAGAGGATGTGGCTTTCCACACTTATAACAGCTGTTTCCTTGAGCCGCATTTGCTTGTGATTTGCTGGCAGGGTATTTTTTTGATTTAATGAATTGTTCACCTTTATTATTGTTGAATGATGACGATTGATTTGACTGAGTGGTCGAATCTGTGGGATACGCTGCTTCTAGAGCACCGCACCTGTGTGATAAAAAATCCAAAAGTTCTTTGAGAGTGGGAATTGTATCATCATTGTTCCGCATCTCCCATTCACGGACCGTAGCCTTGTCCAACTTGTCATTGAGTAGTTGGATGAGAATTGTATCCCACGTATCGACAAGTTCCTGAAGAGCCCTCAGTGCCTCAATGTGACGGCGAGCCTCATCGACAAACTTGCGGAGCTCAGTGTGCGCTTCCTTGAACAAAGTCGGCAGCGTTAGCAGTGCCCTTGTGTGCTGTGACACAAGCAGCCTCTTTTTTTTAAAGCTGTCGCATACGAGTTTCCATGCTACTTCATAATTGTTTTGGATGATTGAAAATGATTCAATAATTTTGGCAGCATCCCCCGTGAGTGATGCGCGGCGATGGCACAATTTGATCACACCTGATATGGAAGTTTGTACATGGATAATGGACTTAAATAAATCATGGAAAGACTGCCACTGCTGGTAGTCTCCGTTGAATGTTGGCAATGTCATTTTGGGAAGATCATATTTTTGAGTGACAGGAACTTGATTTACCGTACCTAATTGTGTCTGAACTTGTGATTGACTTGCCTGTGCTAGTTGTGAAGTACCTGCTTGTTCCTCCTTTGCTTTGATCCTGTTTTTGGCCGACGTTCCTACCGAGTAGTATAAATACTCGAATTCCAATCTGTATTGACTTATTTCCTTTTCTTCTTCCTCGTCAATTTCCTCTGCTTCTTGGACGGTGATTGGATCTACCTTTGTCTGAATGGTGTCAAATTCATCAAATGAAGAGATCACTCTGGCAAGCCTTTCTTTCAGTTCATCCACTGGATTCGTCGGAGTCAATGCATGTATGTAAGACTGCAATGTTAGCCATGAGTACACCACGTCGATTCACGAGCTCTGTGCGAGTTTCCAAGGCTGAGTTAATGATGTGAGCACCGCTAACTGAGTAAGAGTGTTTTGCTGAGTCCTGCCGAAAACCTCTTGTCCCGCCACATGATCACCACTGATTTCCCTTCCGTGCTTGTTTGGATCGGTGTTGAGCGTGTGCGTGAGAACGCTGTAGAATGTTCTGGTTCTTATCCTTCTACTGTTGCTGACGTCACGTGATGCAGTGACAGATTATTAAAGATAACTGACTACGCAATTTCCAAATATTTTCACTGATTATTATTCTTACTGTAAATCCTCGATTGTTCACTAGTCCACTTCACAAATTATCCAGCTCGAAGGACCATGTTCAAAACTCGATGGGTGTTTCCTATTCTCCCGTTGAATGAAAGTCACACTGAATATTCTACTCAAATTTATTAAATCACTCGTTCAATTATCTTACTACAATAATGTGATTGAATTCGTTGCGACTATTTAAACAATATAAGAGGAGATGAGAATTATAAATGATACACCGAAAAATATAAAAACCGAAGTTATCTCTAATTGCGCGTGGGAAGTTGACACTCCGACGTGAAAAACTGTACTGGTCAACTGGCCCAGCGACACCGCCGGCCACCCCGTGCGGAGTGGGGATGCTGCCCTGGAATATATACAGTAATTTAAAGAAAGTTTGAGTGAATCTTAAACATGAATTTAAAATTTTAAATCAAAGTAAAGAAGACAATGCAAAAATCAAATAAAAATATTCATGAAGTAAAAAGAATTATTCTTAATATATTTTTAATTGATTTTCGCATTGGTTTCTTTGTGAAATATAATTTTACAATAAATTAAACGCAACAACCATAATAAGTTTTAAAAAGTTTGTTTATTCTTAAAATATGAGCGTCACATATTTTTTCAAATTTGTTTTAAAAAGAAATTAATTCAGTTTTTTAACGTTAACAAATTATCAACCAATTAAACAGCAAAAAATAATAATTTAATAAAAATAATACCATGCAATTGGAATGAAAAATTAGACTACCCTGAATAAAAAATATACTTTGGTCCGTATTTTTTCGTAGGATATTTGTGGAAAAATTACACGTTTACTGTCAATTTACACTGATTTCTCGAGGAATTTTTCCATAAGTCTGACGAGTTGATAAGCAATCGAGCACTGCACAGCTTTGTTTATCACTTTTAATCGCTTTTGGATTAATTTTCGTCTTAGATATTAAAAAATACTTCAAAAATTCAAACGCGGCGTTTTGTTTTGTCAAGCTGTCATTTGCTGCGTAAGTAAGGTTGGGTGTTGTGAAAGTGCGACTGAGTGCGATAGCGATAAAATTTACGACAAAGAAAAAGAAACTAATGTTACCAGGACGAGAGATGTCAAGTACGGATAGGGACCGACATACAGCGCCATCAAGCGGTGACACACGTTTTTTTAGTTTCTATGGTTCTACGCGATTGCCCATAGGAGTTGGTAGAGCCTGGCTAATATCTTAAATCTAATTAAAGCCAACTTTGTTCCACAACTTTTGTTTGCAACGCCATCAACTTGACTGTGCATCTGTTTTCAGTTGGGCTCCATATTGATATTCGCTGACACCATACTGAAGAAATGGGTTGTAGTTCGTTAATGCTAATGAAAAAGTTTCGAAATCGTAGCATTTCAAGTGAGTGAGCTAGCGACACCGATAGGGAACGAAATTTTCTTCTGATTTTCGGGATTAGACGGTTTTAGAGGTGGTTTGGCCTAAGAAGGAGAGGGGTTCGTATTTTACTTTCTGTTACTCTCTCAATTCATTTTTATCATTTATTTGAACTGCTTTGTTCAATTTAAATTACAGGATTTCTGATTACAGTGAATAGTAAAAGTTGTATAGGTTCCATGAGTATTATTGGTGCCTATGCAGTATAAACCTGATCAAAAAATATGTTATTCTCATACGCTCAAGTTAGAGTGCCTTAACGTTAATTTATATATACTGCGTTGTTGAATTTAAATTCTAATTTTGCTATAGAGTTTTAGATAGTCATCTAAATAATCATCATTCTGCAAGAAAATACAGCAGAGTGAACATGCAGAGCGAAGAGTCAGCTCAGAACTTGGGTGCTTGAATAGAGTGGGTCCTTATCAAACGATCACATTGCCCCTTTCTACTTGCATGGTCGCCTGTCTCCTTCTAAGAAGTGCATTTTTCAGGATCAGGTAGTTGAGAATTGTGCTGAGGCTTGAACCCAGAGCCAGTTCCTTCCGGGTGATTTAAAGAGTCGGACCGATTCGAATCATCGCCTGATATACGTTCGAATATTCCACGGATGCTAAGAATTTTATCATTGAGTAAATAAATTAGAGCATCTGGAAAGATCTGTCTCAATTATTTAATTATCTTACAAGTCAAGAATCTTATTAATGACCTTTAAGTACATTCTGCTGTGTGTGTAAATAAAATAAGTGTGAGTGAAATGCAGTGCACCTGACTACGAAGATCTAGTGAACAGAAAATTCAATGGAGAGATTAACTGATCGATCGCTATCCAGGGATTATAGAAGGGGAATGCCTCGAAGATCGATTTACAGATATACGCCGCCAAGGGATCGATCAATAACGAAGAGATTAAGAAGCAGGCCCCATTCCAGAGAAGGAAAACGTTTGACGAGTCAATATCAACCAAGACGGAGGAAAAGGGACAGCCGATATTCGGAAAGCCGATCGAGGAGCTCGAGGCGTAGAATAGAAACGTCGAGGATGGAAGATCCGAGTGCGAATCATATACGAAGAATAGCCGAAGAGAATACTACGAGGGTTGAAAGGATTCATCATCAGAATAGAAGAAGTTCGAGGAGTCGCAACTCTCTTAGACATACATCGAGTCGGTCTAGTAATCTGAATTCGTATAAGGAATACCAGCCAGAGGACCGAAAACGGTATGGGACAAGGTGGGAGAATAGTGACACATCAATGTTGATATCCGACCAAATTGATATCAGAAGACTGCAAGCAGAGATATCAATACTGAAAGGGAAGAAAAATGTGTCAAACATACCCAAGATTGGGGAAGAAAAATTGATCCCGAAATATGATCCCGCGAACAGAGAAACAAGCTTAGAAAGCTGGATAAAAAGAGTGGGAAACAGCTCAAATTTGTGGATGGGACGATGTAGGAATTATGATCTCTGCCAGTACTTATCTAGAAGGAAATGCGGCCAAATGCATTGAACTGTGTGAAATAAGTGACTGGGAAACAGCAAAAGAAGAAAACCATTGAGTACATAGCCAAGCCGAGGCAATCATTGGGTGATTATTGTTTAAAAAATCATTACTACTCGAGAGAACGAGATCAAAATTGGCCGAGACGGACCATATTAACATGATCATTGGTGGAATACCAAATGAAAATATAGCTCGATCAATCAGGGCAGCAAGAATTGAGAGTGTAAAAGAGTTTATTGCACACACGTATGCGATGGGGTCCATGCCCAGTCATGGTCAACCGAGAGAGGCAACAAGAACGGAAGAGAAAAATCTTGTTTCTTGTTCAGCAGAACTGGACATAGTGAACACCGACATAACGACAAAAGAATCCAAGAGTAGAGTGAATTTAGTGGAAAATGTAAAGAAAAACAGCGCATTAGTGAACGCCTACATTAATAACAAGAAAGAGAAGTGTCTTTTAGATAACGGGAGTTAACACCCATTAATACAAGCATCCAAAGTTGACTTTTGTGAACTGAATAAAGAAAAACAGAGCTACCGGTAACCCTGGAAAATTGGTTGGGGAACGCACTACAAGTGCGTGAGTATGCAAAAAATAAATTACAAGTGATGGGAGCATCTGCTACGGTACGAGCAACAATAGTGTATCATAGATGAGAAAGGTCCAGACTCAACAGTGCTGTTAGGTTACTTAGATGAGAATGCCAGCCAGGAATATATTCAAATTCTGAAGGAATTCAGGGATTGTCTTGCATTCTCAATACGTGATCCAAGTAAGTATGATCTGTTTTCACTTAAAATTAAACGCATGTCGGATGAACCCGTAGTATAGAGACCATACAAACTGCCCAAGAACGAGAGAAAAATACTCAGAGACTTTATTGAAGAACTATTAGAAAACGGGATTATACGAGAGTAAAATTCACCATATGCAAATCCAGTAATATTAATTAGAAAGAAAATCCCCGACTGTCACATGTGTGTTGGTTATAGACGATTAAACGCTATCACAACCAAAGATAAATTCCCATTACCGCTTATTGATAACCAAGTTAACCAACTGGGAAGAGGATATAAATATTATACTACTTTAGATCTAAAAGCAATATTTTATCAATTATTGATGGCGGAGAGTTCAATCGAGAAAACAGCAATCGTCACGCCTGATGAACATTGGGAATTTCTACGCGTTCCTATCGGTTTAGCGAATTAAACAGCTGTTTTTCAACGCGCAGTTTTTAAAGCACTGGGTGAATTATTGAACACTACGGCCTTTTCTTATTTGGATGACATCATTGTCCCATCAAGAACTATTGAACTATTGAAATAGACTATTTGGGACGAGAGAGCAGTAAGTGGGGAGTAAGACCAGGAACGAAGAAAATAGAGACATTAGAAAAAATGGCAAGGCCACAAAACGTGAAACAAATTCGGCAATTCATAGGTCTCGCTGGATATTTTAGAAAATTTGAGGAAAACTATTTAACAATCGTTGAGCCCTTGACGAGGCTCATCCGCGAAGACACCCCGTGGTGCTGGGATGAGGAACAACAGAAGATGTTTGAGACCGTGAAAAGGGTGTTGACATCTCGACCAATCTTAGCCATATATGACTCAATGTTAAAAAACCGAATTACACACGGATGCCAGTTTTCTAGGTGCAGCCGGATTCTTATTCAACGAGAAAATAGAAATAAAGAAAGGGTTGTTGCGTATTTTAGTAAACAGACGACAAAAGAACAAAAGTATCATTATTCCTACGAGTGGGAGACTATAGCAGTTTTATTGTCGATGAGACATTTTCGTATTTATCTACTCCCGCAAAAATTTAAGATTTAAACAGATTGCAACGCGTTGAAGACGTTAACAAAAAAAAGATTTGATACCAACAATAGGCGGATGTTGGATGGTCGTCCAAAGATATACTTTTGAAACTGAATATCGACCGGAATCTAAAATGCAGCATGTTGATGCTTTAAGTAGGAATTAACTTAAACAAAGATTTGTTCTAACAAAGGAAAAATGATTTGAAACAAATTCATATGCATTTTGTTGAAGCAAGGTTTTATTTCAACTGTAGATTTATTTTAGCGCAAACAATATTTGTTTAAATTTTGTTTCATTATATCAGTTGGAACAAAACGTTTATTTAGACCAGCGTTTCCCAAACTAGGGCTACTTTCGCATACCTACCATAACGGAAAGGTCATCATGCGCAAGCAAGCAAGCGAGCCCTGGTTGATGATAAATGTGTGATCTACAAATTGCATATGAAAATGTCGTTAGGTTCCGCAGAGCGTATTATTTCACAATAGAAATTAGTTATCTAGGTTATATATTAGTCACACGTTTTCATTATAGGTTTAGGTTAGTCAGCCAGTTTTTTTTCGTGGGCGATTAAGGAAATGCATACAAATTTCTTACAAACCGCAAGGTCGGCCTAGTGGCTTAAAATAAAAATTGATTAAATAAGCGAAGCCTGCCCTTCGGAAAGCGTTTAAAATTTCGCATGAGGCATTTTAACCTTTTAATTATTACGTATTATGGTGTTTCATACAAAATTAAAGCTAACCCTATAAATAACATTTTTGTCCCAACCTTTGTGACATTAGCCTCCTTATATACCTGCACCAAGAAATAATTGAAGCATGGCCAATCAGCATCAGCAGTTGTGCTTAACATATTTTGAGAATTTTTGTTTCTTTAGCTCAAAGGACTATTTGTTTAATTTTATGTTCATTCATTTTTATATTTCACGTTTTTTTAAAAATAATAACCTCTTCTGCCAATAAAGGATATGTTTCCTTTAATAAAATAATATTCTTTTCCAACTTTCTTACATTCCTACCATAAACAATAAATCGCAAGGTGTCTATCGATACGGAAAATCTGAGAAAAATCCGAAAATTTTCTGGGAATTTTGAGCACCTTGAAAAAGCCCGGCAAAACGTCGGGCATTCATGAAAATATCTGGGACATCTGTGGCCATAAATTTAAATTAAAAATTTGTATTTTGTTTTATTTTTATAATATTTATAATATATACAAATATGTAAAGAATATGGGAAATATATAAGAAAAATATAAATATAAAAAATATGAAAAAATACATATTATTATTATTTTTTAAAACTTGTTCTCAGTCGAACCCGGTTATTCATCATAGCCATGGACTAACTCAAGTGACTGATGACATGAGGATGTTATAACTTCTTTAATACGATGTTTGAAATCTCTTACGATGATGTTGTAGGTAAAAAATTACGAGCACGGTGTAGTTTGCAGTTCGTCTTTTACTTCTGTTATGCTTTAACAGCGGGGACGAGCGTTGGAGGTGACAACAGTCGCCTCTTGATGCTTTCTTAGAGGCTCCATCTTATTATAATTAGAGAAGTTGTAAGCTCCAGAAATTACAATTATGGTTCCTTATAGCAAATAATGCCGACGCATCCGAAACGTGTACGTCATCCATCCCTGCTCCTTATATCCTAAAAGGTAAGCAAGAGCGGGAAATTTACGCAAGATACTTCATACAACACTGTTCCTTAGCGCGTGGTCTCTAGCCGTGTATGGTCTCACGCGGCAGACAGCACAGTTGGAAGAGAAGGTTTCACCTTAGGATACTTTTTTTGAGTTGCCAACCTTTTTACCATGTTAGAAGGAACGGTTTTGACGGACCAGATGAAGTGATCCCAGAAGAACAGCCTTTTGCATCGGGCTTGCGATGGACTGCGTCTGACGCCGGCATTTTTTTAGTTAGCTAAGAAATTAGGCTTTCATACCACCAACGCAGTCGATTATGAGAACTACAAGATGGACTTTGTAGCCCTGGTACAGCCTGCTCAGCTCGAAAAGAAGAGCTTGATATTTCGCCCGTTTTTCTTTCTCCTTTGCCAGGATATTACCAATCGGCTGGTGCCGAGAATTCATTTACGTAAAATATCTTCGTCTTCAGATCTTGGAGGACAATATCAGGCTTTGTAGCTCTGATGCGTTAAGTGGGGGAGAATGAGAAATTCCAGTAGATCTTACACTGATCATTCTTTACAACGGTTTATAACGCCGTCTTGAAAGGTAAAAACAAATCTCTCATTCCCCAATCTTAATCCAACAGATTTGGAAAACATGTTGGACAGACCCATCAATAGCTCTTCTCTACGTATTATATATATCCTCATAATGTACCATGAAGGGGCTTATCAGTATATTCTCTTAGTAGACACGAATGTTCTACTTGCTGTACACGACTTTTCAGCACCAAAGGTGTTAGTGCTGCTAGGCCATGCGTTGTGTCGCTGGAATCAAATGGGAGATCAAGCTCCTCTGCGGCCCTATCTGCGGCACGGTATAGAAATGCCGTAACATTGACGACAAACCCCCTTTTCCCGAGGAAGGTATATACGAGGTACGGAAGAGCTTGGATGATGACTTCGATGGATTGTCATCATCTTGCGTGTGTTTCGGTCAAGTTTCTTGAACTCATCGATGTTCCATTTTACTGCACCAAACGTATACAGAAGTATAGGAAGGGCATATATAACGGTATATTAGTCACCTGTATCTTATTCTTCCCAGATAATTCGGAAGTTACCTTTTTCTAACTCTAATTATAATTCCTCTATGGTCTCTTCCGTGATATTCAAGGCCCATCTGAGAACAAATTCAAGATCGTGTAGTAAAGATCCGCTTTACAGATGGTGCTGCAAAGCGCAACATTTCGTTTTCTGTTAAAAAAGCCTCGCAACTGTATAACTTGTGACTCACGCAGTCTAAGTGCTCACCGAGTCTGAAGTGCTCCTTAACTGTTAAAATAAATGTTCATGTGCTGGACTTCATAAGAATGCTTACAAAATTTCTCCAGGCAACCTTTAATGGCTATTATTTCAGCCTAGACGCTGTAGGGAATGTGCTAAGAGTTGTTGTTATCGCAGCCATGTGCTTCTTCTCATACAATCCAGCCCTTGTTTCCAAAGAGTCTTTTGAGCGGTCTGTATACTAAACGAGACCTCCTGGTGTAAATAATTTTTCCTTTCTCCCTTGGTCATGCCTTTGTTCCTTTTAGGGAATATGACTTTGAAGGGTTTCATGAAGGATAATTTCCTCAACATAACATCAGTTTGCATAGCGAGAATATTATTCTTGTATAGCATGCGCTTACTGACATCATGTAGATCTTTCACCTCAACATCACTAAGGTGATATAACGGCGGGATATGTATCATGATCTCAAGAGCTTACAGTTACTGATTAGTTCATTCTTTGGTAACCAGGTAGTTAATGTACATGTTATTATGGGTCTGATTATCATCGTATATAACCAGTAAGTAATCCTGGGATTTAAGCCTTAGTTTTTCTCTATTGCGCATTTACAGGCCCAAAACGCCATCTTAGCTTTCTTTACAACTGCAATAACATTGAGTTTCCAGGTTAATTTATATTCGATTTTTAACGAAGGCAATATTATTGTCTTCAGTTGACATGATTAGTTATCCCTTAAGGTTCTCTGAGTTTAGCAGTCTCAGGTATATTCTCGATTTTTTGACAATAACCCCCTCCATTAATGTCCATTAAAGGTATTTTGTACCTTATTATTATCCTCACCCTTGCTCATCCGATGATGGTGGGTCTTTAGAGTCAAATGGTAGGTATGCTGAGCAAGTGACCATAGGCTGGTGCCTGCCTTTTAAATGGTGCTCGATATTTATTTCCACCGAGTCTTTAACAAAGAACCTTGGTAATCCAATAAATCTGATATCGCCTCTAACGTAAAGAGTTGCTCTAGGTGTTTCTATGGAGCTATCATAAATGGCCGATCCGCTATTGTTAGTTAATCCTCTAACTTTCGCCGTATAAGTCCAAGGTTCTTGTATTGAGGCAAAAGTCGTTTATTTCACTGAAAAACGTCTGCTTAAGTTAGCAGATGCTCCTTTAGCGTGGTGAAGGTTTATCTGGAGAAAATCCAGATTGGACGGGGGACATCTTGTGTCTATTTTAACTTCCAGTTGTCTCCTCTGCCTCTTACGAAAACAGATTCGGAGCTCTGCCTTCGGGTTAACTTTGGTTTTTGATGGGATCTTTATATTGATCTTCTGCAACCCATGGTGAGGCCTTCAGACGATCTTCTTGAGACTCTAGACAGTTCCTGGCTCTGCATATTTTACAAGTTGGGTGGCTTGGCTACCTTTGCATCAATAACCTTTCATCCTCCTATTTTTGTGATCGGATTTTGGATTTCTTTCCTCTTAAGTACTGCTGTTTGTTTCATAGATACACTAGGAGTCCAAGCCAGCAGCTTTACTGGCCTTGGGTGGTCTTTGCTATATATTATTTTGATCTTAGCTCCTGCCCGAGGTTGCAATACCATCATCTTCTGTTCACTGATTTTATCCGGTGTCCTGCTAACAGCATAAGGCCTCTATGAAGTCCCCGTTTGCTATTTTGCTAGCTGCTGCGCCCAACTGATTTAACAATTGGCGTCTCAATCTCTTCCTAGCAGCTCTCGACAATTTAGCTCGTCTTGGTTTTGCCGTTCGGTTTGACCCCCGGCATCAGCATCGCCCCTAGATCCACCTAAGTCCCTACCTCCCGCTACGCCAGTTTTACACTCAGATGGTTCCCCACTTAGAGATTCGAAAGTATTCTTTATAGCTAAGTAGAGATATAGCAATTTTATTCTGAGAAGTCACCCGGTACTGTGCGTGATCGCCAATTTCAAGAACGAATATTTCATATTCATTTTTTCTCAAGCGTTCAAGGAGAATAACAAAATAAGACAAATCATAAATGAAATAGCAATTTAATAGTAGAATTAACTTTTTTCATACAATGTTTGCCAATATACACTTCCGGTAAGAAATAATACTATCTAACTGGTTTTCGTTTGTTTAGTAAAATTACTTAATTTTGGTAATTCAACCAATTATTTTTTCTTTCACTTAAAATAGGACGACACATATAAAATGCCTGCGTCCACTGCTCCTGTTTTTAAGTATTTTTAACCACTCTTTCAAAATAATTTCGAGTAAAGTCTAAATAAACAAAATTTCTTTGTATTCTTATATATATATTATTATTATAGCATGTTATTATATTCGGTGGCTTTATAACTGAAAAAATTAATATATTCAATTTTAATCATTCTAATTTATCTAGGGCTCTAAAGTCCTGCGTTCTTATTTACATTTTAAATTTAAAGTGAATAAAATTGTACTATTTAAACAAAATAAAACATCAAATGGGCCAGGCAAAAATGCCGTTTGAAACCCTTCCCAAACATTCAAACGCAATATTTGCATTTTTTAAATTATAAAGCCGCCGAAATTAAATCACGTAATTGGTCGCGTGACATATTGTAACAAGATTTTAAAGGTAAATTTCTATAGAGTATAATCGCCGTTTTGATAATACAAGTTGAAATCATTTTAAATTTTAAAATGGTTTATTAATCCATTGCTTAAGTATAAGAAGGGTTTGAATTATAACAAATTATTTCTTCCTAGTTCCGCCTTGGAAGAATTCAAAAACAAATTAGGATAATTTTGATATCTTACATGTTCATCTTGCCTTGCTAAAATCATACCGATCCTGATGAAATAATACTAATTTTCTAAAAGTTTCTTACGTTTTCGTACTTGTTTAGCCAATAATAAGGTGCGTAATTTAGATACACATATCACAATTTTGTTTGAAAGAAATATTTTCTTGATTTAAAATCACATTTGATTATATACCAACTACCTAATTTTTGAACACAAATGTCTTGTTTCTTTCAACAATTAAAGGCGGTCCTTCACCTAATTAATATTTCACTGACTGAAATAAATATTCATTCAAAACAATAATCTCATAATTTTGGTTTAAATAATACCATTTCTTTGCATTAAAGAAATTCTGTATAGATTTTATTCAGTACGATAATCTATTTGAATAAAGTAGACTGATTTTCTTTGATTCAAGATTTGTTTGTTAGTGCATCTCTTAGCCTACCATCATTTATTTACCATTAAAATTTTAAATAACCTTTATCTCTTTTAAAATTATCAATACCTACCTATACATTATACACCATATCTTCCAACTACGCAAGTTTCCATAGGTACACTCAGAATTAAAACCACCTAATCTTCTATTAGACATGAAAATAGAAAGATACTTCGTGATACTTCTTCGTGTGGTCAATCGGGTACAGTTCCCCCGGCTTCTTATCCCAAAAAATTAACATTAAAAAAAACTGAATTCGCAGATGCTATAAAATATCATAAAGGACATCCCTCGACACTTTTTTGAGGGATAATACCAAAAAAAATTTATTGAACTTAATAAAACTTATATGCATGTACATTATTTTGAGGTTAGGGTCCTTTTTCAGCTCTCTGTCAATTCGATAGTGTCGGTCTCTGTCCTACCGGTGCTGTTGGTAAGCACTCTAGAATAATTATGGGAGACAATTTTATTGTAACACACATAACCATAAAATACACACACACACACATCAAATTTAGCATAATTAAATTTTTTGAATTAACCCACAAAAAAGTGTGGAGGGACGTCCGTTAGCATAGTCGCTACCATTTTCCAGATTTTGAAGACAAAATAATTATTATTTTAGGAAAAAACCACGGAAATCTAACACTAATAAAATCGATACTAATCTGTAAGCGCCATACAAATTAATCAAATTTAGAAAAATATTTTTTTTTTGGATTAGCACACAATAAAAGTGTGGAGGGACGTCCGTTAGCATATTCGCTATCATTTCCCAAATTTTAAAGAAAAAATATTTATTATTCTAGGAAAAAAGCCGGGGGAACCTAAATTTGGTAAAATCGATCATTTGCTAAATATCACATGCCCTTAACCTATCTGTCCAACATAAATTTCGTCATAACTTATCACTATTCTCATCTCGACCTCTTTATTTTTCATTCATCTCCTCTTTGCGTACTAAATCAGGTTTATCCTATTTTCTTCTAAAACATCCTTCACTTATTTCTTATCTATAAAAACATAATTGTTTTTATCTCTACCATCCCCATCACCCCTTCCACCACTTATTCCGTATCCAAATAAACATCAGATACAAAACCTCCTTCATTACAACATCACGAAAACACTTCTGTAATTTTAAAGTACAGAAGTGTCCAGACATCCTACATATAAATCATAATCTAGTCTTAAATAGACGTCAAAACAAAGAGCGATTAATTAGCAACTGAAAATCCTTATGATCGCTCATTACCCAATTTAAACCACGAGCTAGAAGTTCAACCATAGCATGAAGGATGAAATGAAGGCTAAGGTTGATATCATCATGCTACAGTGATAGGTCATGGGAGATAGAACAGTAATCCAATTTCGCTTTGGCAGTAATAGAGATCATGTGTATGATGCCCGGATGACTGCTCTTTGTGTCCTGAATTGACCTGTAACCTAAAATTGGTAGACGAGTGTTCACATCTCAGAAAAGGAAGGAGCAAACATAGGCTCGATTTTAAGTGCGCGTTATACTAATGAAAATCGTGTGGAGCAGAAAGCATGTTGTGCGCGGGCGTCAAATTAGAACATCAGAGATACGAAGTGTATATATAGATACACTGTCCTCTATCTACACGTATATTACTTGCCGGTGGCTGACAAACCCTCGACATCTATTTCTCCCTCCCCCTCTCTCTCTACTTTGTGAATTCTCTCTCTTGATTTGGCACTCGCTCTCCCTCTTTCCCTTCATACAATGCTCCTGCTCTCTCTCTTGCATCCTATCTCTCTCTCGTAGCCTCCCTCTTTTATCCACCCATTGCTACCAACTGTACGTCTGTCTCTCGGTTGGAATTCTCTCTCTCAGTTTCTCTTTCCCTCTCCTGGTCTCTCTCTCTCTCTTCGTTTACTTTGGAGATATCGATTACCGGCTCAACTCCCAACCCCCATGACCCACCCCACACTATCAGCTCGACTGCCCCATCCCTTTCCTGCGCTATTCTCCACCCAGTCACCCAGCTTTCTGCCTGGTTGCTTGCTTGGTGTCACATCAGTGTAGCAGTTTACAGGGATGTACACAAGCCACTGGCATAAGGGTGCTTTCTTGGCGAGGTGAAGTTATACTGGGTCTGAATACTCATTCGCCGAGTCTCGAGAAGCTGAGGTCGCCCCGAGGAGGGACAAACCACTCGCTAAAGTTACTCCATGGAGGGTGGGGAAAGAGAAGAAGGCAAACAAGGAACGTCGATTTAACAATAATCTTGCCGAAGGAATTCCACGCTCGTACGCTCATTATTCCTGTATAACTAAATCGACATTCACGAGGCTATCTTATAGGTAGTCGATTCTGAGGATCTTGTAATGATTGGTAAAATTAGCTGAATTAAGTTTATGATTAAGACATTAGAAAAGATCGGCACACTTATATCCGCACACTTGTACACACTCAGTAAATTATATGCATGCTATGTATATGTGCCAAGAATTTCGAAATCCCCCCCCCCCCTAAAGGATACGGCCTTGTGTAGCAATTATTACCAAGAAATATTACGATAAAAAGTGTCGTTCACAACTAGGTACTGATGCCATAGAATGTCTGAAATTGTATGCAACTGGAAAAATATGGAAGAATATTCTCAAAAAATAAGAAGGAATTGGTGTCAATTAAAAGAAAATTATGGGCATATGATGATGAAAAATGAGGAGTGGAACATCTGATACATCTGACGCGATTGAAATAACGCTCTTAATTAGAAAAGATTTCACATAAGTATGAGGTATCTTCGCTTCTCGTTGGCTGCAACACTCTCCATGGGTCCAATTTTGAATCAAGCTTGGGGTGTTTACGTCGGGATCCCGGTCAATATTGGCCCATCATTGAGCCATTGGTACATTTTCAGCTGGGTATTCATATCATCTTGGCCATCAATACTGCGTTTATCATTCTGTTCTTTACAAAACAAATACTTTGATAATTGCTAACTAAATTTATCAAAGTCAACATGAACACATAATCATTATCTTAGTGGTTTTCTATATCCATAGTTTCATATAAACAGTGAAACTTTTTCGTTTAAAGTACCCTACCTGAAGCAGATTTTATTATTCATTTCATACCTTAATATGAAACAACAGTATTCTAATTTGCTTTTACAAATTTTACGATTTTTTTCGCCTGTATAATTAATATTAGTGGTGCATTCGAGGGAGGATTGACAAGAAAACAAGATCGATATCTTTTCTCGCCTACCAAGAAAAAGTATTAATCAGTATTCACCTTGACTGGCAGTGATCTAGATTCACGGGCCAAATAGTCGTCATGAACAAAAGAAAGCTACCAAGAATCCTTATCAGGAATTATCTTGTATTTTTGACTGATTTAATGTCAATATCTTAGAAATTATAAGAATAAAACAACACGAAAACACAAAAACAACCAATTTTCAACATGTGTTCACTTCTAAACCCTAATCTGTGTACCCACTTTGTAGAAAATTTGTAGAAAATTTGAACGAGAAACCAGTAGCAACAAACGTTCGATAAATTTTGCAAGAATTTTCGATATCAAGTTCCGGCATAGCGAGTCGTCGCGAAGTTCACAAAAAAGCCAACAAGAATCCTCAACTGGAATAATGATGTATTTTATACCTTTTGTGGACTTGTGCTCATCTCTACGTAATAATCCGTCAAAGCGATTGGTCATAAATTCTAACGAGAAGTCAGTAGCAACAGATGCTCGATACAATCGATGCAATGTGTATAGAAAATAGGTTACTACAGACTTCTGATTAAAATTTGATGTAAATTAGTTGGATAAATTAGACTGCAGACATCAGAGTAGTTGAGAATTGGAATTTTTTACAATAATTCAACAATAATGCATTTTTTATCGAAACTTGTTGTCCAATATTTAATCTAGAACTCTATAACAACTACAGACTTAGCATAAAAATGTAATATAAATCGGTTAGTTATTGGAATATATGTAAAAAATATGTTGCTACAGACTTCTATATAAAGTTTAATTTAAATCGGTGGGATAGAGTAGTCTTTAAATCACTGAACAAAAATGCATCTTTGAAACAGAACGTGTGAAGGTCAATTCCAAAAATTAGACTAATTGTGGCTCAGGGTGAATCTCTGACCCGGTCCACGGGTCCATTCAAGAAAAAATCAAACACGAATGGCGAAAATAAATACTAATAGTAATAATAGTAAAATAATAATAAATATCTAAATAGTTAAAAAATAAGTCAAGGATATTTTTAATTATTTTTAATTACTCCAATTTTTATGAGAGTTCAACAAAATAGACAAGAAGATTTTCGGAGAACGAAGTTGTCTTCTTTGTTTTACACCATTTCTTAATCTCGTTATAAATTGCGATATATTGTGTTTGTGATCTTTCCGAAAGTAAATTTAAACATATGTTTCTAGCCGCGTCGGTGATTTCTGATGGTGTATTACCTTCATTCGAACTCATTTTAAATTTATTACTGTCATAAACGTGTTAACCAGTGGTGACAAACTAATAACCTAAACACTGAAGCAAATGAATGCACCTTACCTGATGTGAAAAATGGCTCAGAATTCTGAGAATTACAGTACGCTATGTCCACAAAATATTTTTAATTGTGCTATTTAAAATTCAAATTTCAAGTATAAAGTGCAACAGAATCATATTTTATATCATATTGTATTGTATAGCTTCAGTTGAATGACTTATTCCCAAATGATTGACTTTCGAGTCATATTCTGCTTTTAAGCCTAAACATATTTTGTAAATTGTTATCTTTCAAATTAAAGTTAGGTTATCAATATAAAATTTGGGCTACGACGTTGACACTTCTTCATTTATAGGGGATGTGGGTCTCAAAGAGCCAGTGCAATAATATGGCCAATCTTTAATAATACATTGGGAAAGCTAGATCAACATCTTTTCTTGGTACAGATATATTAACTAATTTATTCACATTTTGGAGAGTTATATCAAGCATCAAATATATGAAGTCAAATAATAAAACACGATCATAGTTTTAGACTAAGCTGTTATAGCAGTATTTAATAAATGTCAAATAATACACATGGCAAATGTTAATTATAAATTAACACAACATAAAAGTACTATCACTTGTCTAAAATGGCCAGTGGATTGTGTGATTAAAACGGCCAAATCCTGTGCGCCACCGCACGACGCGGTGCGACGAAAAGATCAGCCGATGCGATGATGAAAAATATTATCAGTCAGCGTCCATGCTAAGTGTAAACTTATGCGAAGAAGTACAATGTTGTTTACTTTCACTTATCTTAATTGTAAAGCAAGTCATTCGTTATATACTTAAATCACATTTTTAATGCTTAAGCCAATTTTCGTATAAATTAAAACACTTCTAACGCAATATTAAAAGTGAGGATATAAATGTTTTAACTTTAAAATTTTATATTTTCATTCAAATAAACAAATATGGTTTTATTCAAACAGGTAATAATAATTATTTAATAGAAACATGACTATAAATCAGAAAAATATAAGCTATATCAATAATTTTTTCTTGAAGTTTGAACTTCAATCTGAACATTTGTAAAAAAATATTAAATTAAATATTGATCTACTTGTATGCATGTATGTATGTATGTATAAATGCATGTATATTTAATCTCTCCTTTTTACGGGTTTGAGGGCCTCCGCTCCCTGTACATATATTTACAAATCCATCCTTAGCCTAACTGAACAACTACTTACATTCAACTATTTCGCATTACGTAATATAAATAATAATAATATTAACTCTACGAATGAGCGATCTTCCAGAGCTTCCGTTCCCTCTTACCATAAAAAATTCATTTTCCACGATATTGAAATCAATTTTGCTTTTTACTTTCCTTTTTCAGGATTAGCCGTTTGGCTCTGCCCTTCTCCCTTTCTTTCCCTTACTTCTTCCAATTTCTTCATCAACATCACTTCCTGTCCATTACCATCCAAAATCCACCTCACACACTCATCCACACTCAACTGTCCATCTTCCTCTCC
Organism: Druon quercuslanigerum; assembly: GCA_010014905.2. NCBI lineage: Eukaryota > Metazoa > Arthropoda > Insecta > Hymenoptera > Cynipidae > Druon > Druon quercuslanigerum. The sequence continues at coordinate 25,991 of JAAAKG020138690.1, forward strand.
TGTACATCCCTCTAACACATGTGCCCATGACTCCATTTCGTATTCACATACTTTACATAGATTCTTCTCTTCATCCATCCAATATCTGCATGCTCTTACTCATTTTCCCATTCTAAACCGTACAACTCTACTCCTTTTTTCTTCCTTTTTTATTTTTTGCAGATATTCTGGTTCCATAAACCGTTTTTCCATCATATACCACCTTATTTGTACCTAGAATCCATAATATTTGTCCATTACTCTTCTCCTTGTTTTACTAATAGCTCTAAAATGTCCTTCCATTCCATAACCCCTTCTCGTATATCACAAACAGTTCTCATTTTTCTCCTTTCTTTCTCCCATTTTAAATTTCCCAAATTGCCTCTCGCCTCATTCTTCCTAATTTCGCACAAACATGCTTGTGTTATTCTGCTTCCTTCTCCCCTTTTTAGCTTCTCTTCAAACCTCCATGCTCTCTTAGTTTGTCTAGTAACCATTTTTTCCCTCCCTAATTCTTCCCTCACAATGGATCCTGGGTAACTCCAGCTAACCCCCATTAACCATCTGAAAACTCGCTCATGCATGCTCTCAACTTTCCTATGTTCCTTCCATCCCCAGATCTCCGCTCCATAACATAACACCGCCCAGTTCAACGCATCAAACATCCAGACGCTCATTCTCCAATCGTCCTTGAACCTTCTCTTCCCTATACCCCATACTTGGCCCATCACTTTACTCGCACACTCAATTCTTTTCCTCACCTGCAGCTCGTTTCCCCCTTCTGCCTCAACCAAAAACCTAGGTAGCAAAACTCCTCCCACATACTCTTCGAAGATTCTCATCATTAGGTTCATCCGCTTCTCATCATATGCTAACAGAACTACATCGTCCGCATAAAAAACCAAAACCGTTCCTTCTTTCCCTTTCTCCTGTAGCTTCTCCTCTAACTCTGCCAGCAGCATATTAAATAGTAGCGGACTCAACGGACACCCTTGCCTTAGACTTCTCCCTGTCCAGAAAATCTACCCTCTTTTCTTTCCTATCTTCACCCTAATCCTGGTTTCACTAAAAATTTCTTTTATCCTCTCCACCCATTTTTCCTCTACACCCCTCTCTTTCGTTGCCTTCCATAGAACTTTTCTGTCCACTGAGTCAAACGCTGCTTTGAAATGTATTAACGAAGCGACTAGTTTCCCATTCTTTCTCCCTAAATTTCTGTTAACTACGTAGTTAAGTACGTAGATGTTGTCTGCAGTTCCCATCCCTTTTCTAAATCCCGCCTGATTGTACGGGATACTTTCCTTTTGTTCTACCTGACTCTCCAATCTTTTTCCTAAGATTTCTGCATATATTTTATAGCCCACTGGCATGAGAGTGACCCCTCTGTATTCCTCTACCTTCTTTCCTTCCCCTGTCTTGATAAGCGGTACCACCAGTCCTTTCATCCACTCTTCCGGCCACCCATCTCCTTTCCAGACCTTGCTGAAGATCTTCCACATCCCACCCCTAACTCCTTCTCCTCCATACTTAATCGCTTCGTTCTCCATTCCATCTTCTCCTGTGGTCTTGTTTCTTTTTAGTCTAGCTATTGCCTCATCTACTTCTTCTCTTGTTATTTCGTGCACCCCTCCGACCCCACTCTTTATGTTTGGATTTCCTTATATATGCCTCCTTTTCTTCATCCCGAATCCCTCCTCCCTGTCACCAACCCAAGAATTTAGGTCCCCTCCTATTAAAACCAGTTCTTCTTTCTTTTCCTCCATCCACCTCCTTATTACTCTCCAGCCGTCCTCTTCCCCTTTTCTTCTATATACACAAACCACCGCTATTTTGACTTTCCCAACGATAATTCTTTTTACCATTATTCCATCCTTTTTCTCACTGTCCCCATCTTTTCTAGCTTTTACTGATCATTCTTTTCTCACCCCTGATACCATGCCGCCCATCCCTCTCTCTTTAACGTGTTCTTTTTTGCTTCTTGCATGGTCCACACATAACCTTTTGGCAACATCCTTTTTATCCCCTTCCAGACCTTTTCATGTGCCCAGGTTTCACTCGCCATAATCACTTCACACTTTACTAACTCTATCCAAAATCCTTTATTCTTGTTCTTCAAACCTGACCCATTCCAGAAAGCTATTTTCACTTTTCTCTTTTCCCTTCTCTCTTCTTTTCTCCTCACTTGTGTCCCCCTTTGCCGATTGTAAACCCCTCTGTTTTCTCTCCAGACTCTTTTTTGTCTCCTTTCCCCCTACCTACCTTAAAACTTTTTCCTTTTTTCCTTATTTCTTTTAATTCTTTGTCCCAGCACCATTTCTATCCATTAATCCATTACTTTTACTAAAAACATTGCTTCTTTTCCTTCCTTCGTCCCTCCTATTCGCTTAACTCCTTCTACCCCTACCTGCACTGTAATATCTCTCTAAATATATTTTATTTCCACTTCGCCTGTTTCACTTTCGACTTTCAGTCCCTTAACTACTAAGTTATTCTTCCTCTTTGCCCTTTCTTCCCCTTCCAATATTCTTTCAATCGCACTCAGTCTTTTTTTCAATCTTTCATTTTCACTTTGCAATTTTTTTTCATTCCCTATAACTATTTCCTCATTCTTTGCTTGTTATCCTATACGCTCATTCCTAATTTCTAAATTGCTTATTCGTTCGTCTAGCTGTTTTATCTCACTATGTCTCTGTTCGTCAACACTTCTCCATACTTAACCGCTTCGTTCTCCATCCCATCTTCTCCTGTCGCCTTGTTTCTTTTTAGCCTATCTATTGCCTCATCCACTTCTTCTCTTGTTTTTTTATTCCCTTCCTCCACTTCTCCTTGGACTATCCTTCTTTCTTCGCCTTTGGTCTTATTTTGCTCTCCCCCTAATAGACCCTTGAAATAATCCGTCCATTCCTTCATTTCTATTTCTTCATTTACATGCTTTTTTCCCTCTATCCCTATTTATCACATACCACACCCTACCTTCTTTGATCGCTTTTTCTACTTCTTCCTTCTATTCATCCTTCCCTCGTTGTCTTTTACTTTCCAGCATCTTCTCATGTTCTCTTTTTCTCCTGTTATACTCTTCCTTCTCCGATTCCCCTTTTCTACATTTTCTTACATACTTTCCCCTTCATCCTCTCAATACTCTTCCAGCAGCATTCCTTGTCCCACCAGCCTCTCTTTACCTCTACTCTTTCTTCTTTAATACCCAGCTCATCCTTTACCTTCTCAACCGACCCCCTCAACCTTTTAATTAACGAGTTTACTCCCTCCTCTTTTTCATACCTAACCTCCTCCTTTTCCATCTTTTGTTTAAACTCTTTTAATTTATCTACCTCCCAGATTCCCAGTTTCGTTTCCTTTCTCCCCCTATTTCCTTTCTTCCTTTGCCGCGCTTATTATTGCCTCCTTTTAGTGTGGCTATGACAGGTAAGTGCTTGGACCCTAACTCATTCCCCACCTCCATACTCCCTATCATATGTCGCATTCTTTTTTCAACCAAGATGTAGTCTATTACTGTTGTCCCCTTTCCTATGAATGTGATCTCCCCTTCCTCATCTTTTTTCATGTTGCCATTACATATAAACCATCCTGTTTCTCCAATTACGTCTAGTAAGTTCCTCCCCTCCCGCTTCCTCTCCCTATGTTTGAAGTTCTTTATATATGCCTCCTTTTCTTCATCCCAAATCCCACCCCCTGTTCGCCAATCCAAGCATTTAGGTCCCCTGCTATTAAAACAAGTTTTTCTTTCTTTTCCTCCATCCACCTCCTTATTACCCTCTCGCCTTCCTCTTCCCCTATTCTTCTATATACACAAACCACCGCTATTCTAACTTTCCCAACTGTAATCCTTCTTACCATTGTTCCATCCTTTTCCTCACTATCCCCATCTTTTCTACCTTTTACTGATAATGCTTTTCACACCCCTGACATCATGCCTATCCCTTTAACGTGCTCTTTTCTTGCTTCTCGCATTGTCCACAAATAACCTTTCGGCAATAGCCTTTTTATCCCCTTCCAGTCCTTCTTATCTGCCCAGGTTTCACTCATCACCATCACATCCCACTTTTGTAACTCCCACTAAAAGCCTGTATTCCTGTTCTTCAAACCTGACAAATTCCAGAAAGCTATTTTCACGTTTCTCTTTTCCCTTCCCTCTTCTTTCCTCCTCACATTTTTACCCCTTTGCCGATTGGAAACCCCTCTGTTTTTTATCTAGATTCTTTTTCGCCTCCTTCCCCCTTACCTTTCTCCAAACCTTTTCCTTTTTTCTTTATCTGTTTTAATTCTTCGTCCCAGCACCATTCCCCTCTATTAATCCATAACCTGTCTCTCCCCACCCATACCATGTGCCCCTTTTTCCTCTCTACCCAAGCCCTCTGCTCTATTTGTCATTTCCTTTTCCTCTCCCTCCATGTCAGATCTTCTTCAATTATTTCCCTTTTTCCTCTCAAGAATTTTTTTCCCTCCATAATTTTCTTTTTCTCCTCTTCACTCTTCAGTTTTACTAGAAACATTCCTTCTTTTCCTGCCTTCATCCCTCCTATTCGCTTAACTCCTTCTACCCTTACCTGCACTCTAATGTCTCTCAAGAGATTTTTTATTTCCACTTCGCCTGTTTCACTCTCCACTTTCAGCCCCTTAACTACTACGTTATTTTCCCTCTTTGCCTTTCTTTACCTTGCAATCTTCTTTCAATCTCACTCAGTCTTTTCTTCAGTCTTTCATTTTTGCTTTGCCCGTTCTTTTCATTCCCTTTCACTGTTTCCTCATTCTCTGTTTGTTTCACCAAACGCTGATTCTTAATTTCTGAATTGCTTAACCGTTCTTCCAACTGTTTCATCTAACTATTTCTCTGTTCCTCTACCTCTCTCTGTCTACTCTCTATGCTCTCTAGTTTACCCCAAACCTTGTGTGGACTACGTGTCGTCGGCATCCTACCTTACCACCCAAAGCTCTGTGACGTTTCCCGCCTTAATCACCTAACTCTTGACTCCCCTTTCTCCGCGACTATTTTCCTACTCCTAACTTTAACGATTTCACATACTCCAAAAACTCACTTCAAATCACACACTTTCACAATTTAGGTTTTTGCCTTCTCTCGCCTTTATTCCTTAACACCCGATCTCCACACTCTCTGCCTTTTCAGCATTCACTCACCCTTATTCCATTCACCAACGTCAAAAAACCACCACTTGACACAAAGAAGTAATTTCGCGATCGATACCGGAAACGGAACCCTTATATTGATCTACTTAATAACCATGCTTCCATTTAAAGAGGAATTAAAACTACAAAACGAAAAAAATATTGAATTATAATATTTCATGCGCATTACATAAAAAAATTATTTTAAGATTAGAACTTGAATCCAAGACTATGATAAACGATAAAGGGCTGTGTTTTCGGTGTGTGTGTGCTCTCTAAACGATGATAACAGGTATAAGTACTAACTAAGTAGACACAGATAATGATTATGCTATAAATTATTCATTCTTGATATGTTTTTAAACATTTAGAACAATGATGTTGATGGTGTTATTCAAAAATAAAGGAGAAGCCATAGCGAATAATAAATTACTGAATATTATAATTCGTTCCTCATTCTTCTATATTTTTAAACTTCATTATCATTATTATTATTATTATAACTTCCTTTTTTAATAGATTTCTTTTTTCTTTTCCATAAACTATATTCATTGCTAACATCACTATAACCATTATTACAGTTGTTTATATTTTTTGACCGGTATTGTTAGTCCATTATTATCATCATCGTCTTTTTTACAACATCTATTACTATTTTTCTTCTACATTGTGCAACGTCATTATCCTACCAGTTTTCATCTTTGTCACTTAAACCACCCACATTAATGTCATCATTATCATTTTATTCACCTGTATAGAAATGTACCTACTTGCTTTGCATTTGTTCTACTTATATTTAGCTTCTGTGAAAAGATTTCTGGTTTATAATGTTATTCTAAAACAACATTTCAATATGAAATTCCATGTTTGAGATTTAGGCTGTTTCCTGCTAAAACTGACGTACTAAAGTTTCGCCACGGGTGCAAACGTGTTTGATATTTTCCGCGTGTACATCGTTTCAATGATGGAGTGGATGTATAGCATCCTGTCAGGCTGCTTCGGTTTACATAAGTGCCACACTGCACATGTGAATATAAAAGTACGAGGGTGTGAATTTTCATTCGTATGGGCACACCAGGTAGAAGGAAAAGGAAAGAGGATAGATTCTGCGAAGGCAGAAGTCGTTACTCCAATCGAATCGATTGAAACCAACTGCACCAACCAATCCAATACTTCGTTCGGAGCATTCACTTTTCCGGAATCAGCACTTTTAGAGTGACACGGTGAAATAGAAGCACAAAACTTACCAAGTAAAATCTGAATAACAGTTAGCAAAATATTCCGAGTGTCACTGACAATTTGATAGGCTCTATAAGTATACACGGAAAAAGTATAGCCTGTACAATGTGTAGAATTAGTCCAGGAATCTTGGACGGGTACCAAAATGTCTTGTAATTCTCGATAATACTCTAGGAAAAAGTGCTTTGTATTAACTATACAAAATTTAAGTAAGAAGCCAAATTCAGTCCTAGCCAGTCTGGGAAAATATATCTGTGCCTCGATGTGCGCAGTCGAACATCAGTCGGCAATGCGAAATGAAGACGGCTGCAATTACAATTTATTTTTATATGTATATTTCAATTTATTTTAGAGAAAAATAGGGTAAGAGCACAAATTCTTACAAAATAACTAAGATTCAACTATCATTTGGAACGGAAGCTTCTAATGTGTCCCCTGAGGGTTTACATTTTTTTTTGTACCTTCTTCCCTATCACTTTGCACACCTCCCACACATTTACTTGGTGGTGGAAGGGGGACCTACAGTACCGGTCCCACGACTCTCCGGAGATGAACAATATTTGAGAGTCTTTGAGAGTTCTTTCTTTTTTTAATATTGAAATACCTTGTATATATTTAAAGAAGGAGGCACTTTTGATAGGATACATTTTTTCCGTGAATTAAACGAAATTGTGAGAATAATTATTTTCCCAATTGATCTTCAAACTTTGCTTTGCTCTTTTTTACTTCAGAAAAATGACATGCGGTGTCGTGAAACAATGTAAGGATCTTAATTTCAATTGACGGGCCGAGAATAAAAGCGGTGTAGATAAAGTTACAGAAGAGAAAGAGGCTTAAGTTTTAGTGTCAACGCAAAGAAGAGTTTGAAAAATTATGGGAGTGAAAACGGAAAGAATGAGCGTCAGACTAGGAGTGAACCGAAATTATTCCACAGGAAAAAACGGTTTAGGACATTAAAACGGTTTTCCTCCCAGTCTGAACTGAACCCGCTTTTATCCACAGACCCAAATTTATCACGCATTTGCTCGCGCCGGAAATCTACAGGCTTTTAAAATTTGATGTCCCGTGTTGATATTGTAATTTTGAAGTATTCATTGTCTGCTTTTATCAGATTTTTATTATATATTTCGTCATTTTTTATTAAGGAGTTTTAATTTTTACATTCTCATCTAGAGGAGGTATTAGATTTGTGTAAAATTTGACCTCCCCCCCCCCCGGTTTTTGTCAAATGTCCACGTTTTGAGACCCCCTAACCCGAAAAACAGGTTTCTACGAATGTGTCTGTCTGTATGTCTGTATGTTTGTATGTATGTATGTCTGGCTGTGAGCACTATAACTTTCGAAAAAATCAACAAATTAGATTCGCCTTTGGTATACTCTTTTAGTATCTCAAATTGAAGGTCAAGTTCGTTAGCCAACCATTTTTAATACAAATTCAAAAAGTGAGCACATTTTGAAAATTTGAAAGACCACTTTTTTCAAGATTTGAAAATTCTATGTACAGTTATTCGTAGCACTCGCAAAGACTAACAATTTATCACAATGACTTTTTATGATGAAAAAAAATTACCGGAGTTATAGCATTTTAGAAATCCAAAAAAACAAACGAAAATGAACATTATCAGCTAAACAACGCACAATACGAAAAAAAGTCAAGACGAGAAAAATGTTTTTTTGCACACCCTACAAGATTGTCATAAGGATTTTTTGAATTTTTCTGAAAAATCAAAAATTCACATTTCTATTGCACAAAAACTAACAAAAAATCAAAAATTCCATTTTACGGACAATCTACACAAGATACGAAAAAAGATTTGAAGACAAAAATTGTGCAGCCAAAAAAGATCTACAAATTTGTTATGAATCACTTTTCGATAGGACGTGTAGTTTTTGTTTTATTCGTAAAAAACAAAATTAACAATAAAAAATTGCAGAGCTATAGCAATTTCAAAATCCAAAAAAAGAAACAAAAATTAGCATTATCAGCCAAACAACGCAAGATACGAAAAAAGTCAATACAAGAAAAATGAGTTTCTTTGCACACCCTACAAGATTGTCACAACGACTTTTTGAATTTTTTTGAAAAATCGAAAATTAAAATTTTTATTGCACAAAAAATAATTAAAAATTCCATTTTAAAACTAAACGGACAAACTATGCAAGATACGATAAATGATGATTGGACAAAAATCGCACCTGCGAATAAATATTAGTGAAAAATAAAGAATAAATAATAAAATCATGCTACGGCACAAAATTTGTACATTATTTTGCAATATCTGAATAAGCAGTCCCGGGCCGGGGTAAAGAATTTAATCTAATGAATTTTTCAATTATTCTGTAAAGTTAATATAATATTTAATGTAATATTTAATGTAATAAAATTTTGTTTGTATACATGTATACATTAATTACATGTTACATTCTGATCGACAATGTGATGTGAAAGCGCAAATCATTTCAATAATTATTTTAAAATTTATTATATGTATATGTTCCAAAAACGAACGACTTAAGATACTCTTTTTTCCCCTTTTTCAGATAGTTGGAAAAAATCTTTCTGATTGTATAATTTATTATAAAGGTGTAGAAATATACGCTAAAGTAAAGGA